>JAZGTK010001531.1:22465-38816 GCA_036877625.1 Ambastaia sidthimunki | reverse complement strand
GCGCAGACAGCAGGTCGGTCTGGTTGCTTTCACTCAGCAATTTGCCCGTAATGTCCGCATGTCATTTTGTCAACAATAAATATGTTTAAATGTACCACGGGGCTCACGAAATGATGCTTTCTGACCTTTTTATGTGCAAATGGATGTTTGTTTGTTTGTTTGTCTGCTGCTGCCACTCGCTTTTAGCCGTTCCAATTCCTGCATCTTATCACATCCATCTTACGAAATGAAACATCTCATCTCACTTACAGCCGTTTAGATGCATGACTGATATTATTCCATTTTCCTGCCTGTCCTTCATAATCTCCTGCGAGCAAATGCATGGACGACCGGCTTCTGTTTACTTCCTGATATTGTTTGTCTGCCTGCCTGGGGACCTTTTGAGAGAACGGATGTCTCTCCACCAATAGGCTTTGCATGTAAATTCCACATATTACTTGATGAATATTGATGATGGACTTTAGGGATGCTTGAACAAATTATATCACTTCCCATAGATTATTCCCCTGACTAAATGTTTCTTTCCAGATGTTTGTCATCCTGGTTTACATGTCATTTGATGACGTCTCAGTAATCCATTATTTAAAATCTATGGGGGTCTCTAATGGTGGTCCCGTCAGTGGCTTTCAATCTCTAAACCCTGCGCTGCATGTAATCACGTGGAAATAGCCAATGATTTTTCATCCATGTCATGGGTTGAGCCCTTAAATGTCAGCTGAGCTGTAATTCACTATCTTTACAATAACAGCATGTCTAGTCTGACCTCAACCTGCAGCCGGTTTGTATTATAGAGTCGTATGTACCTTCAGTACATCTCTGCAAGTTATGTGCTGTCATACTAAATATAACCCTCTCTCAGACACTGGAATAGGCTGATTTCTTTTTCAAGTACTGAGTGAATTTGGAGAGCAGAGAGAACCAAGCAAATAGCAGGTCTGAAAGTCTGAATGTTTTTGTGCAAGTGCAAATATTTTGTGAAATGCTGCTGTTTCTTGAATTCTGAAGTATTTTTTATTCAAATAATGTACCTTATTCCCCTGCTAACCCTTATCGGTTTGGCTCATGAATATTAATTAGGTGGCATAACGTTCACTTTTCCTAAAAGGCTAGCTGTAGTAGATTAGCTCATACCTGAAAGGATATTGACTGTTATGAAACAAATAGTTCTGATCCATGAATTCTGATTGGATGTTTAACACACACCTGTTTTAACACATTCTATATTAATGCACCTGATCCTTATGTTGCCTAGCAGCCAGTTGCAGTTAAAAATCTAGCACTTTGTAGACGGATTGTTTGAGATTATTTTAAAAAATTGATCTGCTTATCCAACATCTGTGTTTTGAATCATGTTGCATATTACATTTCCGCCTTTTTATAAAAGCAAAAAGCCACTTGAGTCTGTACATTATGGTAATTTTTGCCACTGATAAAATATCACAGCAACACAATCCCAGGTGGTTTATTCCCTTGATACCGTCATTCTTAAATGCTGTACCAAAAAGAATCCACAGGAAACAAACATACTTGTTTGCTTTGGGAAATGTGTTATACTGTGTGTGTATTACACTGTATCTCTTTAAATCTGCAGGTAATGTGTTTTTGAAACATGGCTCAGAACTTCGAATCATTCCCAGAGATAGAGTGGGAGGAGAACACAGTCCACGGATGTGACCGTCCAGTCGTGGTTTTCTGTCACAGATGATGAACATACCGAAGTATTTATTGTCCGGCCATGAGGTGTCAACTCTTAGCTTCTCCATCAGGAACCGTGAGGACTCCACATCTGTAACCACCCCCTGCCCAACACATACACTCACAGGACACTGATCTGCACATTTGTTTAAAGACCAGAAGTTAGTACTATTAAGTTACATGTGACCCATGAGACTGTTTGCTTATTTTTGGAACTTTACATCATAGACATTTTAAAGTATCATTGTGTAATTTTTGTATTAATTCAGTTCAAATACTGTTCATAAAAATACTTCTGTTTTAGTTGATGATTGACATTTTTTTTTTGCCTTTCTTAAAGCTATATGGTTCCTAGCAAAGATACATGAGCAATCTGTTTTTTTGATTTATGTATTATACAACTGTTATCAGAAGCAAATGTAATTAAATGTTTTATAGGTCAGTAATATAGTCACTCATACAAATGATACAAAAGTGTGGTTAAACAAGCTCTGGGTAGGATAATAAAAAACAAGCATTTCATAATGTACTTACAATTACAAACTTTAGTAAAAAACTATTTCTCCCCTAGTTATTAAAAATGGCAATGTTACATAAATCTGCTAAATGCTCTGAGTATTCTTTCTTAAAAGTTGCGTAACTTCACCTCTCACGTAAGTCAGCTGTAGTTCTTCTGCATTAAGAAATGAAATCAGTTCTTTTTGAAAAATCTGAATAGTACATCAGGCTGTTAAACCTCTTTGCTTTTACACCCTCCATTAGTCTTGGGTGGTGGGGGAGGGTCTTACTGTTCAAATTAGCTTTTAAATTTGTTTTAATAAGAGAGCCGGCATGCTGTGCCCTTTCCAAGCCACTCATTACAGAGAAAAGAGAGAGATGTGCATTATAAATACAGCAAGGGTAACGTTATTCAAAGACGGACATGCTGCAAATCTGAATGTTGCCTCCAGCCTCATTTGGCAGGAAATAATGTGGTTCGTTCATTAGCCGCACGACAAGTCGTAAAAACAAAGAACTCGCCTACGTAAAAACTGTCAGATTGAAAAGTTGAAGGTTTACAAATACTTACATGGAGGTTCTTGTACATTAAAGTAAGCACTGATGGCCCATTTTGCTCATATAAATGTGTTGGTCTCTTAATGTGTAATCTTGAGATGTTTTACCCTTTCCATTAATTGAATAGATGTGACCATTAACCATGTTATACAGCTTTTAATAGGAAGGACGTCTTTCAATGTCTTCTTGTTCCAGAGAGGCACATTGGTGTGCGGTGGTGTTTCAATTTACATAAATTTAATTCTGTGCCATCTGTAAGAGGACTTAAGCAATCAAATGACAGAACTGCTAAATATTTATGTTAGATGTTGATTCATATAGGTGCCATGGACAAGATTAAAAAAATCTTGGCAACCTTTTTGTAACAGCCTAAAGTCTTGTTATGCTACAGATACGGCCAAGCTACTATGAAACAGTGTCTGACCAGCGTTTGTGCCTACAAAAGCAGGTAAATACTTTCCTCATATTTCTATAGAAACAGACTCTGTTATTTTATTGAAAAGAGCCTGAGAGATTTGGTGCGCTTATACAAAGGCTTTCTGACTGAACCCCTCACTCCACCCCCCCACATCTCCTCAGTGGCTGGATGCTGTCCACAGATAAGCCATCTCTGTCCGTTCTGTCTCTTGCTTAATGTATCTCGCAGATGAAGGAATATGTGGCAGGCATTTGGGTTTAGTTTGTGCGTTCAACCAGCACATCAATTTTCTTGAGTTCACAGACATAATTAATTTGCTTTTTTTCAAGCAGAGGAAGTACTAGCTTTGCTAATGTACAGAAGCAAATTGGTTTGGCCTTTAAAATAACATTGGTTTGTGATGTTGCATTTATCTGTTACTAAACAAATGGTTTGTCTCTGTTCTTTGGACACTCTAAAAATGCTGGGTGTTTTCAGCTCATAACTGGGTAAAATGTGAACAGAACAAACTGTTGGGTTATAAATTAACCTGTGGTGGGTTGTTTTAACTCTAAATTGCTGGGTATCAACAACCCAGCATATGTTAACAGCTTGTGTTCTGTCCACATTTTACCCAACCATGAATTAAAAACAAACCAGCATTTTTTAAGAGTGCAATAACAACACTTTTCTGTCACTTTGTAATTATTGGATTTCATGAGACAATAACAAAATTATTGGCACATTGTCCAAGATCAAATATTTTGTGGCCCTTCCATCATAAACAACAATGTTCAAATGATCTGGGATACATACTTTTCATAATTATTGATAATTTTACATGTTTATATTGACAGTATTCATTCATCATAAATTTGCACCTTCTGGTTGCAAGTCTGACTCTAACCAGTAGACCACAATAGCCCCCTATATAGCATTATATTAAATATCCTCTTTTAGCTTTGTAATGTACTGACATGATACCACTAAATTAGCTTGAGTTGTAGACCGTCAGTATAATTTCTCTATAAATTCTCTAAATGTTTAACATTCACAGCATATAGTTTGAGGGGTCATCTTTAGATATGATCTCAGTCCTCACTCTTGAATCTCTTTTATTTGTTTGATATGTATTCTGGAGATGTCTTGACCTGCTTTAAATTATATTAGATGAAACGTCATGCAGAGACAAGGTTGAACCTTAAAGCTCGCCCTCAGTTTCGTTTTACTGTTGATGTGACAGGAATGAAGGAACAAGATTTTAGCTATGATGTGTGGAAAAGTCTGCCTTCATAACGTGAGCAAAAGTGTTGATCCGGTAGCAGATTGTAAGGATGTTATTAATTTTATTTTATACTTTGTTGCAATATGTAATAAACACAACCTGGACTTGCTACACAAGGCTCCAATTTGCATTAAAAAACAATATCTTTCCATCATTAACTGAAAAGCAAATTTAAATAAAATATTTTGCTTGAAATATGACACTCATTGTTCAACAACTCTAATTCAACACTGGAACATGGTCCCAGTGAGACAGTACAGTGATGATGTAATAAAAGGAAGATGTCACAGTGAGTGACTGGTGTGGGCGTGCTTGAGAAAAAATGAAAAAAGTGAGACAGTTCAAGTGATGATAAAGCTCTTGAGTAGTGAAAAGCCTTCAAACAAAGAGAAATTTATGTATGAGGGTGTCAGGGAAAATTAAATTCAACAGGTAAGTGTGATTTGTAATGTTTCTCCTGTTCTGGGTCCCCACACTTTACGGTTCTAATGTGTGTGTGCGTGTGTGTGTGTGTGTGTTTTGTGCTTGCCTAACAAATACCAGAATAGATGACTTATAACATCTTTGACAGTATGAGGGCTGCTGGTTATTATAGTCACCCTACACAACTCATGTACTTTGATTTATTGTAAGTGGCGACACTAAACTTCAGTAGCTACCATTGTCTGAACAAAAGACCGGTGAAATACTTCCAGATTTAATTCATGATAATTTTACCCACAAACACAATTATAGCAGAACCTGATACAAATGCATCTGGACTAACAAGCCCCAGAAAGCGATTTTACCGAAATCCTCAAAACTTATCAAATTCAATGTTCTAATGATCGCTGGTTTGATTTGGTATTACTTAACAAATGTTACAGCCAGATAGCATTAACCCAATTACTAGAGTCGCATTTGTGTGTCCAGAAGACCACTTATGAAAGATCCATTATGTCACTGTTACATCGCTCAGCCCCACCATCTCCAGCATGTGGCCCATAATTAACCTCCATTCCTCTCTCTCTGCTTCTCGCCCTTCTCCTCCCACCTTGCTTTCTTCTCATTACTTTGGACGGGAAAAGCATGATGTGGCAGAACCAATTATAACAGCCTATTTTCTTTAGTGTCTACACAGGGAGCAAAGCTTGAGCACCAGGGATCTCCAGAGACCCAGATTGGAGGAAACAGCAAAGATCTAGAATCAAAGAGTGCGCCTGACCATTTCTTTGTAAGACTTATTGATCTTCTCTCTCATCAGCCACGTATTACTGTACATAAGTCATTTCGTAAACCACAGATCAAACTGCGATCCAGTTGAAGTATGTTGTCTATGTACAGAATTATTAGATTACAGCTCGTATTACGCAGCGTGAACGTGTGTTCGCCTGTCGAGACGCCCCGGGTCAGAAATTCATTTCAGGGTTTAGTTGTTAATATTGCGAGTGATCTTTGAGTAGAAAGCCGAGAGGGTTCATAACCAATGTGACACAGCTTGCTGGAGACAATATCCAGAACGCCCTCAGCTGGTATGTTTGAAAATTAAACAGACTTTTCCCTTGTAGGATTAACGCAGTCAATTTTTCAATAAACCGAATGAGCTACTCATTTGCCATATGCCTCGTGTCTATGAGATATGCAGTCATAATGAAAGGATGTAGGTAAATAAAACAAGACACAAGTCAATATAATTGCCATTTAGATCTCACGTTTTATCCATTATCAGATTTGTGGATTTGTATACCGTTTGTGTATTTTCCTGTGGCTTGCCATATTAGTGCTTTAACAAACACATTTATAGACTTGTTTTCTTAATTCAGTAAGAATAGCCAAGCATCATTTAAATAAGATATACTAAGTTCTTTCAGAGAATATACTGTATTTTAATAATAATAGCACTTATTTTTCTTATCCCATTGGCAAATTGTTTTAGGCATACACCTCACTAAATCTGATAAGATTTATTCTTAAAACAAACAACTGAAAAGATGCCAATGTGGTTTTGTAAATTTCCTTTTCTCTTGCATCGTTCCTTTAAATTTACAGCTTTGATTTTCTCACTTTTGACTTGTCCTCACAACAAGCTTCATGTACGTTTTTTAGACGTTGGCGGGCTGGGCACAAAATTATAGTTAGTGCTATTATAGTTATCAGTGCTTTTAATTACTAGAAGGAGAGTCTGTGTAAACAGTAAACATTCATTCTTGATTTTATTCCTAATTAATTAATTAATCCTGTCAGATTTCCAATGATATAGAAACTATTAGACCTCTGATTTAAGACAGCCTGTCAGGTTGAGCAGATCTCCCCCTGTGGCCTTTACTGATACCGCAAAGCCTGTCTGCCCACCCTGCACAGAAACGCCATTAGATCTCATTTTAGATTACCTGCCTGTAATAGAAAATCCAAGACACCTTTAACCGGCAGGGTTTGAACACACATTGACGCTAAATATTTGTTTAAATCTTTTGCTTTAGTTAACTCTTTTGTTTTATTATCTTATCCATGCATAACATTTTCCTGACACTGTTAAACTATGAGATTGTGGGCCTCTATATAAATGCAGTAATTTGTTAAAGCGTTCACTAGTTTTTTGATGCTGTAGATGATTATGGTGTGGAACAGTACAACAGTGCCCTCTTTTGGATAGTAACCTTTATTGCTAGAGGATTCTGGGAAATTTGCCATAGTTGCAATAATGCCTGTCTGCCATAGAGCGCTTTTCCCCCCTTTTACAATCAAAACCTTTATAGTCTCTGATTTATATTACACTTGTGCTGAGCAAAAGCAGGTAAGATGAATATTGGCTACCTATATGTATATTAACTGTGCAGACTGCTCAGTTATGTGCATATATACTGTAAATCTATAAGGTGTGTAGTGTTCTTCTGTTTGGTAAATGTTGATGTAAATACACAGATTGTGTGAAATCGTGTGTAAATGCAGCAGTAATGAGAGCTGTTATAACATGACTTAAGAAATATTTGAAAGAATTAAGTAAATGTTTACCATGGGATGACTTTTTGCTATAACTGACAGTTTATTAATTTGGTTAATTAACACTGCCATCAACACCAGTACTGAGAACTAGTCTAGAGGGTTTAATCTGTGTAAGAGATGTGTTAATTTCTCTCATGGGAGTGTTGTAGTTTAACAGTAAATATTGCACACATCAAACAAGGCTGCATATAATGTAAGCAACTTAATTTCAAAACTGAAATGCTAGATAATACAAAATGCAAAATACACAGTGTGCAACTTCAGCGAATTTCCTTTATCTGACTATTTTATTCCTGTTTATTATTAAAAATGTAACTATAAGAAATAATTAAGGATTCTGCAGTAATGAAAAGCGGTACAAATAAGAGAGATTCAGGGACATTGGAAAATGTGAATACCCTTATTCTCTTTATACACTTTTAATCTTTATTGTTAAAGGGTACAAACAGATTTAAAATGCAGCCAGAGATATTATACAAGTTTATTATTCTTAGATGCTGTTGTTGTTTTTTTATGAGAAGTCTGCAGTAGTTTGTTTGGATTGTTAGTGGAGAATTTGGCTTAGAGGAGAAAACAATTAGACGATAAAGCTAATGCAGTTCTAGAGCTTTTCTGGATCAGAACAGTGAATACTCAATGATTTTCATTTAGTTCCAGACAAAGTTCTAAATTAAACCTACAGCTCTGAAGGTGGGTGTCGCCTTACCTCACTGTTCTCACAGTCATGTCTTTATTTTAAAAAGATACAGTATGTAAAAAAACATTTAGACAAAATATATTGAGTATTTTCACATACCTTCCAACATCTGTGACATAAATTCAGTACTCAAGAGGAGTGAGCGACCTTTTCACAAAATTCATTGTAAAGTTCCAATACTTCACAAATCCCAGAGATTCTGTTTTGCTCTTTTCTAAGGTGCAAAGTTGCAACATTGATTCTTAAAAAGAAATATTTTTAACTGTGGTGTAGCTTTTTTTTAGGTCGATGTGGGAAAGAAAACCTGCTAAATATTTTGTCATTGCATTACCAAGATTGTGCTCTACATATGTCCTTTTTCTGGGGCATTATGGGTAACCTGTGTCTTTGAAATGTATACCTGTGTGCATTTTACATGCATTACATGAGGTAAAGTGAAATAAATTATGACAATAATGTTTGTGTTCGAAAGCCTCTAAGCTTTCAAACACACACTAAAATATAGAATATTATATGCTTCACACTTAATTAAAATAATGCATTTAAATTTGCTTGAGTTTTAAAAGTCTTCCCTTAACATGTTTCTCTGTGTCTACAAACTAGTTTACTATTAATAAAATCTTTTAAAAGATGTTATAAAGCATTGTGACTCAGTCATCTGTTAAACATGACTCATTCAGTTAGACTGGCAGACAGGTGGGACTTTTTTGTTTGGGTTGGATTTTCTTCTGTCATTAAAAGAGAACAGCAGACATATACTGTTTGCCATTGTAATTATGACATTTATTTTCCCAGACTGCAGCGTTTTACAGCAAGCAACAGACTGCTATCACAGAGGGAACCTATATGAGTGGAAGTCCAACAGCTGTTGCCTTTAATTCCTCAGAATGAATGCAGATGTTGGCATGTTTGTAATGAAACCAAATGCTGAGGTAAAAGTCCTGCTGTATTTATTATTGGACAGCTCAAGCCATAATTATAAAATATGGCCTACTGTGATTTAACAGTTTATATTTTGGAAAACTGTTTTATGTCCAGTTGTTATTGTTTTGTTTTCTGCAGTTTGAACTTTATAACTCTTTAGTGGACAATATGTCCCAGTTTTGCAGTAACTTACTATTATCAGTCAAAGAAAGTCATTTTCAAAGCTCTATTTCCTGCAAGTTTTTTTCTGACTTCAACTAACTATTGAGTCAAGCTTATAAGGTACTTTTGGTCCCTGTGGTCAAAGTTCTTATATTGTTGATCACAGAGATTAGAAGTCTGATAGATTTTATTAACCTCAACTCTAATAAAGGACATATTTTTCCAGGGCTACATACAGAGATTTTCTCTCTGTGAAAATCTGAACACTGAAAAGCTGAGATGAGGAAAGAAAATAGCAAGAGCTTAATTCAGCCAAGTCATCAATAGTGTCTAGTGTCTAAACAGATGATTGATTACAGGTCTGAGGTTATGTGGGAAATGGCCGTTCCCAGCAAGAACACTTAAAATCACAGACTGTAGTCTCTCATAATGTAATTAGAAGGGTCTCTGCATACCTCTGAGAATCCCCTTCCTATAGTATTACCTAGAGAGAGAGAGAGAGTTAGTCTCTGTCTGTTTCTTGCCCTATGTGTGTGTGTGTGGATGGGCTATAGTTTTTATACATTGTTTTCTATTTTTAAATTAAATTTAAGGTTGTCATTTCTACAAAAAGGTGAATATTAAATCATGACTTTGATAATCCAAATTATGTATTGCTTTAAATCAACAGGTTTGGGAGAGGGTTATGTTTGGTCAGGGTATAGAAAATATAATTAGCCTGACAGAAAAAGAGTATGAGATGCCTTTATTATTATAGTGAAACAAATCTGTGGGTGTGTGTCATACAGCATCAGAGGAAGAGAGATTTTGGCTTTGGGTGAGAGAAGATAACAAGCTCTCTAAAGATAAAGGAGCACTGACTGTAGACACAAGCACAGACACAAGTCACAGAGAAATCTGGCAACCGCATGTTTTAATATCATCAGTTCTGTTTGAGAGAATTTTATTCTTTTATTTTTATTATTTTATTGCCCAATATATACCATCACTATTCATTATTAATCTTCTTTATTATTGTAGAACAAACTATTTTCTTACTGTATGTGTCAAAACATTTCCTGTTTTTTATGTAAAGGAGACAGGGGCTGATTAACAATTTTCCCTTTCATTCCCTTTTTACATTTAAATGACTTTAATTATTTTAATTCTTTATTTTAAAATTACGTTTCTAGCACAATATCTGTTTTTTTCCTCTACCTTCTGTTCTGATCGCTTTTTTCTTGTTCAGGCAGAGAGAGAACATTTCTATAGCATTTAAAAGGCACTAATTCTTTTAGCTTTCAGAAATAATGAGTTTTTTTATTATTACATTTCACCTCAGTATCTGTGTTTTTTCTTTCAGTTATTCTAATCTCTTCTTTTTCTTTATTCTTTACGCATAATTACGCACAACTTACAATTAAACGATCAATACGCAACTAAAGATGACACTCGAGCTCTCAGATGTCACCTGCGAACGTGGGAATAAAACTCAACAACCAATCAAATGAGACTGTGGGCGTGTCCTTCTCTTCCCATCCCATCCTGCATTCAAGCGCGAGTTAAAACTGCTCTCTCTCTTCCTCTGAGTCTGGGAATGCCGCGCAAGCATCCCGGCGCGCGTGTGGGATTTTTAAACTTGCCAAATTGTTTTCAGTCCTTTTGTTGAGGGAAAGCATAGCAGCATAAAGACCGATTGCGCTTCATTTGGATATTTTAATTACTCGAAATAAAACGTGGCTGTTTATAAGCTAATGCACAATGGAACTTTATAAATGTCTCATTCTCTTGGTTTCACTGACAGGTGCGCACGGAGTTGAGAATCACGGATTGTCGTACGCGTACGCCTACACGCCGGAACTCTCGGAGGATGCGATACTGGTGGCCAACAACGGTATACACGTGCCTTTTGGAAGATCGGTTTACATCGATCCGATGAACGATCTGGTCATTGAAGTTCAGCCGGGAGATAGGTGCAGTATTACGGTGCTGGATAACGATCCGTTGTCTCAGAGACCGGGGCACTTGACTCCTAAAAAGTTCCCGTGTGAATTTGGTCCTAACGATGTCAGATACTCTCATTTCGGTTCCAGAAGCCCTGCTGAGGACAGGGTGAAGCTACAACTCAGGTACGATACTCAGACTGAAACTATAATCATCCCCTTTATGCTAGAGGTGGCTGTTGTTTTCACACAATTGGAGATTGTTACAAAAAACATGCCTCTTACTGTTGATAGACTGCGTGGTACTAGTAATCGTATTGACCAAAAGTTATTAGAATTTACCTATGATAAAGACTCTGAACAATGTGAAGTCACCTCTTTGGCTGCTGGAAGTGTTTTACCTAGATATGGTAAAGTTGTTGATGATAGCAAATTGGAGAAAATGATGAACTGTGACCAGTTTCTCAGAGCAGGTATTCGATACGAGCACACCTCTACCCACAAGTCTCCTAATAAGGATTACATCCCCATGGTTGTGGAACTACGGAACAAAGAAAACAATTTACTAAAGCAGGAGTTTTTTCATGTGATGATCCGGATAAAAGATGGTGAGGAAAACACTCCTCCCAGACCCAGTTTTGTGGCCATGATGATGATGGAAGTTGATCAATTTGTTATGACGGCTATAACTCCTGACATGCTGGCAGCTGAGGATAAAGAATCTAATCCGGATTATCTTATTTTCAACATCACCTCTCCCCTGTCGTTCGAGGAGGGTTATATTGTGAGTACAGATGATAGAAATTTACCCATCACATCATTTTATCAAAAGGATTTGACAGAACTCAAAATAGCCTACAAACCTCCATCTTTGGACTCAGATACAGAGAGGATATTTCAAATAGAGTTTGAGGTCATAGACACAGATGGTGGCATATCGGACCCTTTTGCATTCATGATTGTTGTAAAACCCATGAACACTTTAGCACCAGTGGTGACTAAGAATACTGGTCAGCTTCTGTATGAAGGGCAGTCTAGGTCTTTGTTCACTCAGAGCAACTTAGAAATTAGTGATGAGGATAACCTGGACAGTGTGAAGGTAACCGTGGTCGATGGTTTGCGCCACGGTCAATTGACTCTGCTGGGCACCAACAGGAAGTATTTCACCCCTGCTGACCTGGAAGTTGGCATTGTGGTCTACCAACATGACGGAAGTGACACATACAGTGATAATGTCATTTTCAGAATGTCAGATGGCAAGCATGAAGTTGAGTTTTTGTTCCCCATTACAATTGTTCCCACAGATGACGAGCCGCCCATTATAAATGCAAACACAGGACTGATTTTATTCAAAAACCAGATGATGCCCATCTCACAGCTCATGCTCAGTGCAGCAGATATTGACTCTGAAGATTCCACTATTAAATTTATTATCCAGCCTCCGCTCTCAGCTATTGGTGAGGTCATTATGAGACAATCAGAAGCTCCGGAGGATCCGACTTCATGGAAATTTAATGCAGAAGATGGAGTGTATGAGAAAGTAGTGACACAGTGGCTTCAGAAAGACATTACTGATGAAAAGCTCTTCTATAAGCACACCGGCCCACACATCACGGAAACTGTCACTGATCAGTTTGTGTTTAAAGTACAGGACGATGCTGATCCTCCCAACCAATCTGGTGATAATTCATTTGTTATTAAAATTCTGCCCATTGATGATGTTCCACCCGTGCTGTTTCCAGGCATTACTTTGCAGACGACGGTACATGAATATCAGCTGACTCACTTAAACAAAAATGTTCTGCGTTACACAGACCTAGATTCAGAGGATCGTGACCTGAAATATACAATAACTCGTCCACCAACTGACACGGATGAGAATAATCCAATTAAGTTTGGGTCTATTGTTTTAACAGAGAGCTCTGATAGTGAGGTGACAGAATTTACTCAAGCACAAGTTAACCATCATAAGATATCCTATAGCCCACCAGACCTTGAGCTAGGCATCACACCCCATGTGGTGCAATTTCATTTCAGAGTAGAAGACACTGCTGGAAACAGCGTTGATGGTGTTTTTACAATTTTTCTGCAGCCAGTGAACAACAAACCCCCACAGATAACAAACACCGGCTTCACAGTCCTCGAGAGGGGGGTGCACATCATCTCAGGTGTTGAACTTGATGCAAATGACCATGACACTGATAGTAATCAAATTTTATTTACCGTAAGTCAAATTCCATCGCATGGCCACATCCAACATACATTTACTAATTTGAATAAAGGAGATAGCTTTAATCTGATGGATATCTATGATGGCAAAGTATCATATGTCCACAATGGTGATGAAATAACAAGTGACTCTTTTAAATTAGATGTTAGTGATGGTTTTCACATTGTGCCAATCACTGTAAAGATATCAGTGAAGCCTGTTGATGATGAGATGCCAACTCTTAGCCTTACGAACGGCACTGTTGGCTCACGCTTGGACGTGTTGGAAAATGGTGTCACACAAATTACCACCAACGTCATCCAGGGAAAAGATGAGGACACAGATGACCTCAGGTTGACCTTCATTGTGGAAGAGGCTCCTAAGTTTGGAGACATTCTGGTGAATGGAGTTTCTTCAAGCAGGTTCACCCAGGCTGATATCATCAGTGGTCTGGTTGTGTATGCTCATACAAGTGGTGAGATAGGTCTTACCTCAATAGAAGATTTTTTTAATCTAACCCTGTCTGATATGTCTGATGAATGGAGTGTTGGGGGTAACACAGTAAGTGGTGTCCGTGTTCATGTCACTATTCTCCCTGTAGATAACCAGACTCCAGTGGTCACTGTTGGCCCCACCTTTGATGTTTATGAGGGGGACAAAAATGTGATTAGCAGGCATCAGATAACAGTTGAGGACACTGACACGCCCATTGAGGATATCCTGTGCACCATCATCGTTCAACCCACATCAGGATATGTGGAGAACATATCTCCAGCTCCAGGCTCAGAGAAGTCAAGATCAGGTACAGCAGTGAGTGCCTTTACCATTAGAGATGTGAGTGAAGGTCATATTTATTATGTCCAAAGCATACATACAGGAGCTGAGCCAGTGGAGGACAGGTTCACGTTTAGATGTTCTGATGGTGTTAACTTCTCAGAGAGACAGTTCTTTCCTATAGTCATTATTCCAACCAATGATGAAAAACCTGAGATCTTTATGAGGGAGTTTGTTGTAATGGAGGGCATGAATCTCATTATAGACACACCCCTTCTGAATGGAATGGATGCTGATATTCCTGCAGAACAATTGACATTTATTATCACCAAGCCTCCAAAGCATGGGTTCATCGTTAATCAGTTAACAACCGGCTCCATCACAATTACAAACTTCACTCTGGAACAAATCAAGGAAGCCTCTAGCATAATTTATGAACATGATGATTCTGAAACCACTGAAGACAAGTTTGATGTTCTACTTACAGATGGAAAACATTCTGTTGAGGGTACTATTATGATACTAATCATTCCTGTGGATGATGAAACACCAAGGCTAGCCATTAATGATGGACTTGAAATTGAGATTGGTGAAACCAAAGAGATAAATAGTAAGATGCTAAAGGCTACTGATCTGGACTCAGATGATGAGTCCCTAACTTTTATTGTTCGCTATGGCCCCAGACAGGGCTTTCTTCATAGAAAAAAAACAGGAAATGTGGATAAAAGATCTGTCGGATCTGTGGAGAACATCACAACAGGCATGAACTTCACACAAAGAGAAGTGAACGAGGGTCTCATTTTTTACACTCAAAATGGTCAGGAAGGCATTCGTGACCTTCTCAAGTTTGATGTAACAGATGGTTTCAATCCTCTTATTGACAGATACTTCTATATTACCGTGGGCAGCATTGATATGGTGTTTCCTGATGTCGTCAGTAAGGGAGTGTCATTAAAAGAAGGTGGCAGAGTGACACTCACTACAAACCTTCTCAGCACTAGTGATCTTAACAGTCCTGATGAGAACTTAGTCTTCACTATTACACGAGCCCCATTGAGGGGTCATTTAGAAAGCACAGATGCACCTGGCATGCCTGTTGTTTCCTTTACACAGCTGCAGCTGGCTGGGAGCAAAATCTACTACATTCATACTGCAGATGATGAGGTCAAGATGGACAGCTTTGAGTTTGAGGTTACCGATGGCTACAACCCTGTATTCCGTACGTTCCGTGTTTCAATAGTTGATGTTGACAACAAAAAGCCGGTACTGACAGTTCATGACCTTACGGTGACTGAAGGACAGACAAAACTCATTACGCCCTTTGAGTTAACCGTTGAGGACCAAGATACAGCTGAGCACCTCCTGAAGTTCACAGTCACCCAGCGTCCTATTCACGGCAAGCTGCTCTTCAACAACAGCCAACCAGTTACTTCGTTCACAAAGCAGGACCTAAATGAAAACATGATCAGCTACAGGCATGATGGCACAGAGTCTAAAGCTGATAGCTTTTCTTTTACAGTCACTGATGGAACACACTCAGACTTCTATGTCTTTCCTGACACTGTATTTGAGACACAGAGGCCTCAAACCATGAAGATAACCATTGTATCTGTGGATAACAGTGTGCCTCAGATTGTGGTTAACAAAGGCACTCTGACTTTGAAGATCTTGCACACAGGTCAGCTAGGTTATCTGATCACAAGCAAAGTCCTGAAGGCGGTGGACAGGGACAGCAGTCCTGAGACCTTGTTATTTGACATCACCACTCAGCCACAGCAGGGCTACCTGATTAACCTGGACAGAGGGAATGACTCTATCAACACCTTTACACAAGGTAATATATCATCAGCACTGTAATATTTTTATCACAAATTAAATCTATGATTGGATCCTGAGAAATCTTATTACTGATTATACTTTTTCCAATAAAAAAAACTCATTATATTTTAAAATTTTAGAATTTATGGTTCAGTAGAGCCATCTTGTGAAGATACACAGATAAAAATTGTCCTCAGATTCTAGGGGGCCATCTTGTTCCTGTAAGTGTCTTTGGTCATATTAATGCTTATAATAACTGAAATAATTGACAAATAATAGTTCAGTTCATTAACAGGCATTTATAGTCAAGGGCACAAGCTTCAGAATGTGTCTGTCTTTTAGCGTTCAACTTTAAATTCTTAATGGGACAACTAGAGCGTTCACACATTGCCTTTCAATTATTAAGTTCCCATACTTCTTTCCTCTAACA
>JAZGTK010001531.1:0-22415 GCA_036877625.1 Ambastaia sidthimunki | reverse complement strand
AATGTTGGGGGTAACAAAGTAAGCGACGTCCGTGTTCATGTCACCATTCTCCCTGTAGACAACCAGACTCCAATGGTCACTGTTGGCCCTATCTTTAATGTATTTGAGGGGGACAAAAACATGATTAGCAAACACCAGATAACAGTTGAGGATGCTGATACACCAATTGAGGACATCCTGTGCACCATCATTGTTCAACCCACATCAGGATATGTGGAGAACATCTCTCCAGCACAAGGCTCTGAAAAGTCAAGATCAGGTACAGCAGTGAGTGCCTTCACCATCAGACATGTGAATGAAGGTCATATTAATTATGTCCAAAGTATACATAAAGGAGTTGAGCCGGTGGAAGACAGGTTTACGTTTAGATGTTCTGATGGTGTGAACTTCTCAGAGAGGCAGTTCTTTCCTATAGTCATTATTCCAACCAATGATGAAAAACCTGAGATCTTTATGAGGGAGTTTGTTGTAATTGAGGGCATGAATCTCATCATAGACACACCCCTTCTGAATGGAATGGATGCTGATATTCCTGCAGAAGAGTTGATGTTTATAATCACCAAGCCCCCAAAGCATGGGTTCATCCTTAATCAGCTGACAACCGGCTCTGTTCCAATCACAAACTTCACTCTGGAACAAATCAAGGAAGCCTCTAGCATCATTTATGAACATGATGATTCTGAAACCACTGAAGACAAGTTTGATGTCCTACTTACAGATGGAAAACATTCTGTTAATGGCACTGTTATGGTAATGATCATTCCCGTGGATGATGAAACACCAAGGCTAGCCATTAATGATGGACTTGAAATTGAGATTGGTGAAACTAAAGCGATAAATAGTAAGATACTAAAGGCTACTGATCTGGACTCAGATGATGAGTCACTTACTTTCATTGTTCGTTATGGCCCCAGACAGGGCTTTCTTTATAGAAAAGCACCAGGAAATGTGGATAAAAGATCTGTTTGGTCTGTGGAAAACATCACAATAGACATGAACTTTACGCAAAGGGAGGTGAACGAGGGTCTCATTCTTTACACTCACAATGGTCAGGAGGGCATTCGTGACCTTCTCAAGTTCGATGTTACAGATGGTTTGAATCCTCTCATTGACAGATACTTTTATATTACTGTGGGCAGCATTGATATGGTGTTTCCTGATGTTGTCAGTAAGGGAGTGTCACTAAAAGAAGGTGGCAGAGTGACACTCACAACAAACCTTCTCAGCACTAGTGATCTTAACAGCCCTGATGAGAACTTGGTCTTCACCATCACAAGAGCCCCATTGAGGGGTCATTTAGAAAGCACAGACGCACCTGGCATGCCTGTTGTTTCCTTTACCCAGCTGCAGCTGGCTGGGAGCAAAATCTTCTACCTTCATACTGCAGATGATGAGGTCAAGATGGACAGCTTTGAGTTTGAGGTTACCGATGGTTACAACCCTGTGTTCCGAACGTTCCGCGTTTCAATAGTTGATGTTGACAACAAAAAGCCAGTACTGACAGTTCATGACCTTACAGTGACTGAAGGACAGACAAAACACATTACACCCTTTGAGTTGACCGTGGAGGACCAAGATACAGCTGAGCACCTTTTGAAGTTCACAATCATCCAGCTGCCTATTCACGGCAAGCTGCTTTTCAACAACAGTCGACAAGTTACTTCATTCACAAAGCAGGACCTGAATGAGAACATGATCAGCTACAAGCATGATGGCACAGAGTCTAAAGCTGATAGCTTTTCTTTTACAGTCACTGATGGAACGCACTCAGACTTCTATGTCTTTCCTGATACCATATTTGAGACACAGAGACCTCAAATCATGAAGATCACCATTGTGTCTGTGGATAACGGTGTTCCTCAGATTGTGGTTAACAAAGATGCTCCAGCTTTGAAGATACTGCACACAGGTCAACTGGGTTATCTGATCACAAGCAAAGTCCTGAAGGCGGTGGACAAAGACAGCAGTCCTGAGACCTTGGTATTCCACATCACCACACAGCCAGAGCAGGGCTACCTGATTAACCTGGACAGAGGGAATGACTCTATCAACACCTTTACACAAGGTAATATATCATCAGCACTGTACTATTTTTATCACAAATGAAATTTAGGATTGGATCCTGTGAAATCTTATTACTGGTTATACTTTCTTCGATAAATATTCATCTCATCTCATTATGTTTTAGAATTTTAGAATTTATGGTTTAGTACAGCCATCTTTTGTAAGAATTGGCTTCCTTGCCTAGTGTCTATCATGTTTCTGGAAGTTTCTTGGCTCTTAATGATGCCTAAAATTATTGAAATAATTATAAAAGAAATAATAGTTTAATTTATTAACAGACATTTTTAGTCAGGAGCATTGGCCGTAGGATGTGTCTGTCTCTTCAAGCCTTCAACTTAAATTCTTGATAAGACAATTAGAGCGTTCACACATTGTTTTTCAATTATTTATTCTGCCTTCTATTTTGATAGCTACTAACGTTTTCAGGAAAGGATTTGCTGGTTACAGAAAGAAGACATTTTGTGTACATTTTTGTGTTAATTTAACATTAATTGCGTTTGTTGGAATTTAGTTGGTTGGACATAACAACATTGACTCAACCGGTGGCGACAGTTTGGGGTGGGGCTACCTGTTTGTCAAAACAGCAGCACACGGGGATTATTTGAAACTTCTTTATTAAACTCATTATTTTGTGGTGTTAGTTGCTTGTAGCAATACAGAAATTGCACACTTTGTCTGTAACTCGCTATTTGAACGTTCTATGCTAGGGGCTTTTTTGTTTGTTTTATTATTTTTTTTGTTTAAAACGGATGATTAATGCATTCTATTACCTGATTATATAAAATCTCAGAATAACAATATTTGCCAACAAAAAGTTAGTAGTAATTATCTACAAGCCATCAATTAGCTATGTTGAAGCTAAATGTAAATTAAAAAATGTAGTTAGTTGTAAATGTTTGTAGTAGTCTTTCATTTCAAGCCTGTGAACAAAATGTACCTGAGTTTTGACTTGTTTCAGGGTGTATTACTCAGCACAGGTTCAAGGCTAACAGCTAAAGCATAAACACGATCCTTCAAACATGAATGCCCAGGGAGAAGGTGAGAATTCATGTCAGGCTAACTTAAGTCTGATAAGTGCTCCTGACATTGGAGAAGTGTGAAAAAGAGACACAGAGAGAGAGAGAGAGAGAGAGAGAGAGAGAGAAGGACCTGGCAAACCAGACTTGAACTCAAACTCATCAGCTTGAGCAGTGAAGCAGAAGGAACAATCACTTTTCTTTATTTACTTGGCCTTACCCCATATTCCACCACCACTTGCTCTGTGGCTTTCACTAAATATTTCACGATGAGAGTGCACACTGGCAATGAAGGGAGACACTTTTCAATATGAAAAGCGGTTTCATCCGTGCATAAAGAATCACAGGTTTACATTTTTATGAGGCTTCTTCCTTTGTTATTAATAATTGAAAGAAAGTGGGTCAGATCAAGGGGAGCAGAAAGACATGTTCTTCATGGTACACTGTACACAGTATACCAGTGTAAATGTGGTTAACAGGTCTAATTGAGGAGATACCGTAAAGCAGACCAGATGTAGAGAAGTTGGAATCCTGTGTTTAAAATTTTTGCTCTTGTCTGTCATTATTTAAAGGCTGTTCTGTTGATTGTTTTGTGGGTGAGACTCTGCTGCTTTTGTGTAACTTAAACTGTTTTTGCACGCAGTTGGCGAAAAACTGATTTACTGATTTGAGTAAAACAATATAATTTCTAAGCGCTTTACTCCGGGGACTGTACATTAATATTATAACATGAGTTTTTTATAAAACGTTTGATGTATTTTCTTCAGAATAAAGAAGTTGCTTGCATTTTACATTAGTTATTGATATCTTTTATTGTGCTATTGTGTTTTGCCAGCTGACATAGATGATCTTCAGATCTGCTATATCTTGAAAGACAACAACAGCGCCACCCGTGACCTCTTCAGGTTCAGCGTGGAGGACAGCGGTAAGTCATTAATCGTTTTGAGGCGTACATTGAGTCTTCATGATGAAAAAGCACATGCAACAGTTTTGGGCATTTTAATAGACTGAGTTTGACTGTTCCTTGATTTAGGGAAAAGATTTTAGTCATACAAGTGAGGAATAATGCAACAGCAATCATTTTAATCCACGAATGATACATGTGCTCCAAATTCTTGGTGTCATTGCAAACTAAATAGTTTAGAGGATTAATGGGAAATCTTACAGACCTGGGAGAGATATATTTAGATATGTGACATTTAATTAGGCTTTTATTTTCAGAGGTGGCTGAATCATCTGCCTGTGGAGATTATTACTCGCTCTGCTCCCTTTGACTGGAATTTTTTTTCCAAATTAATTTTCGATAAATCAAAGAGAAAAACTGAAGTGAAAAATATGTGTGTTTTGTGTCGAGCTAACGTGAACCGACAGCAACATGAAAACGTTATATGCACGTTACACCCTTAAACAATTAAATTGTCCAAATTCTGTACTAAAGAGGACAAATGGAAAAAAACAGTAAAGCCTTTTTACAGTCCCAGGAACTAGTGATTAGGACTTGATTGTCCTTCTTAGTTCTTACAGAGGGGCACGTAGAGGGTTGAAGGGTCTATACACACACACAACAAGGGGCCGTTTGATATATAAAACTGGAGACAAGGTGACACATAATTAGAGCCTCTTGCTGTGAGTGTAAGCCACGCCCCTTGTCAGACTTTCAATTACTCTTAGTATTACAGGGTGTCTGACATTGGAAAGACTTGAGAAAACACTAGCTGCATGTGAAAACATCTGCTTGAGACTCGTCGCATTCTAAATGCTTCATTTGCTGCGACTCTCACGCTCACAGTCACCAGCTGTGCCTTCAAATATCTGTTGGGACAAGATAATCATCACAGTCCGCTTAGCACCTTCAAGTAAAGTGGTGTTACCTTTGAAAATGATCCCCAGTCAAACAGACCCTGTTTACATCTGGTATTAAGATCACAACTGATCAGATGAGATAGATTGGGACAGATTAGCCTTTACATTACAAATGGTCACAACCTATTAATGTGGTTTGAGGCATCTGATCACAAAACGTTTTGGAACCAGTTTTGGTGTAAACAGGGCTATAGTAACCAACACTTTGCAGTTTTTTGGATTTAACATTGCTTTGGATATTTCTAAATAACCCCCTCTTTGGTAAAGGGTCCTTTCCCCCTCTGTCAATCATCTTTTACCTCAGGAAAATATCTCAATTCAGAGACTGACAGATGGAGGAATATAACCCCTTAAAATGCAGCAGTATTGCCATCTGCCCCCCTGTGGATCATGACTGGTTTTGTGACATTTCTGGCACAGTTAGGGACCCTAACACTGCTTTGTACTGTTAAAATACAGAATCCAAAGCGTAGAGCTGTTTTTTTATGAGTTTCCTCAAGGACTTTTCCTAGGCCATTTAAGCCTGTGGCGTGTACGGTAATATACAGCTTTAGCATGAAATTCAGCCATTAAAGTTTGTCTGTATGAAGTTCTGTATGAAGAAATTGAGCTAATTAGTCCGCTTTAGTTTCTGTTTTTCCAAAGGGTCTGATAACCACAAGCGTCATAAACTGTTTTAAGCCTATTTGTGTTAAACAGTTACATTCATTTAATGAACCCTGTCAGACAGCGACTTAAATATTTATTATAAGAAGTATTCCAGAGGGGTTTAAATTAATTGTTTTGTTTTCTAAATGCTCTTCCCTGGCATAAGTGATAATGATGGTAAGTTGGGTTCTCAAGGCAGAGTTAGAACTATTATCATGTTTACAATATGCAGTTTAGAACTATTTGAATCAAAAAGAAGATTGCAGCCTGAGGACTTTTTTAACTTTAAAGCTGCAATCTGTAACTTCTTTGGTTGGAAATGAACAACAATCAGTTATTGAGCAAGAACATAATCAGATTAATGTTCAAAATGGTCTCTTTACCTCTCCTGATTCATAATGGTGAGTTTGTACATATTACTTATTGTTTGAGCTGTCAGGTCCGATTTCTTGGGGAATGTCAGTTTAAGGTTACATTGTGGTTACATCCCATCTGTAAACAGAAAGAATTGTGAAATTGTGAGGCGCTTGTAGCTTGATCCTACAGCAGTTGTTTTGAATTTACACTTGTCATCCACATTAAGAAAATAACTCTGCAAGCAACTTGCAATTTAGTTTCGAACAGATGGGGACCGCTTTAAAGAAAAAGTCTCACTGTTAAAAAGTCTCACTCTCTTTATCACTCTATATCTTTTTCACTGGTCACTAGCATATGTTGTGTTTTGGATGCTGGCTCTCAGCATGGAAAGTTGGTGTCCTTACCAGGCTTCTTAACAAGCTTAACCAGTAAGTTACCCTTGTAGAGACCAGGTTCATCAGGAAGATATTTTCCCTAATAGTTCAGTATCTAGACCAGCATTACATCATATGCCAGCTTGGCCTAGCATGGAAATTCACTAGCATAAGGCCTTCTGACAGACACTAATAAATGCAGGTCTCTGTTAAAAAATATATGTTGCAAATTGGAGCCCTAGAACTCAAGGTGGGGTAAAAGAGAATAGATTTATCAGTTACCCTTTCTTTGTGAAAGGTCATGAGGGCAGCACTCCTCAGTACTGTTACCCCCATTACACTACAGTCAAGCCTCAAAAGCAGAGACAGAATTATAACAGGATTAACTACAGGGACACACAGAGGCTACAGAGAACTGAGAAAATCTTTACATCGCACACAGTAGCCGTGGGATGTGGGAATATTTTCTTAGACATTTGTCGATGTGAATTTACCTCAGTGTTCTTTTGAAGGCAAAATGCCATTATCTACTCAAACGGTTCTGGTGTGCCATTAAAAAGCTTTAGTTTACTTTCAATAGACCTGACCATCAACATTAAGTTGAGAACTAAAATTGTCCCAATTTTATGCCTTTTAAACAATTTTGTTTCCGCCAGCTTTTAGCTGACAGCAATCCAGCAATTCTGCAATCTGTTTACCACCTTTTAGTTTGTTGCAAAGCTCTGTAGTGTCTGAGAGTACAGAAACAATATGGTTGCTGGCCCTGTTTTTGCCTGTGTGTATCTGTGTATTGTGAGGGTTTTTTTGTTGGGGATTTGTGAAACAGGAGCACAAAACACAATTAACATTTAAGAACAATGGTAATTTTAGTGTACATGCAGATAAACACATTTGAGCTGTTTGTGTTTTTGCATTTCAAATTAACCAGAAATAATCTCATGAATGGATGTTTTGTTTTTCTTAGCTATTGTTGGCTACATAAGCTAGACAGATTGGGAAAAATACACATGTGGATTACCGAGAACTGGCATTGAGTTTCCACTGAAAGCTGCATGTCTTAAGAAGTCAGTAAAAGGTGAGATGTTTTGTTTGGTTGTGGGGGTTGTGCAGGTATTTAGGGTCAGCGTTGATGTGGTACCCTGGATTAACCTTAGACCTGCATGGCTAACTGATTCAGGGGAGAGACCACACCTGCAACAACTCACAGGCACAAACCCCAGACGCTCTGTCTTACCTGTTTAAACATTTGGAAATGACACTGATTGAGTGGACAGATGTTGGACCAATGAGAGTTTGAGATCTGTGCGTTTAGTCACTTTTTGTGGACGTTTTTGACAGTCAAAAGGAGGGTTTCCTGAATTACCGTGACAGAGTGTTGACAGCATCCCGCCTTAGGTGGACCCTAGAGGACTAGTAAACAGGAAAGAAATAAAGTGTCTGGGCTACTCCAATTAAGTTGAAAAGAAACGTATACAGTGCAGAGCAATGGGTAAAAAAAGAACTGCACTGCTTTCTTATCCTACACAGACAACAGAAGAAAAGTAGGTTCTTTTTATCTTAAGTAATTCAGGGCATCCAGGCATATCTTGACCTATACAGAAGAGAACTTCCTATGTTTTGTGAAGATGAAGACCCTTTTCTGTCTGAGTGGTTCTGAGCTAAAACTCTGCTTTTCCCGGTACTCTCCTCTGTCTTCATTGTCTGTACACAAGGTTTTACTGTTTGTCCTCCAGTCTCAGCTCACCTAGGCTGGTTCAGCTTTCCTAATCCAGCCAGAAAACAGGACTGGAAGGGCTAAGCTCCTGTGGCTGAAAAAGCTTCTCATTGAGGTAGGCAAGAAGAAGCTGGAGCTCCTTAAGAAACCATGAGGCCTGGAAGAGAGATATCATCTGGAGATTAAAGAGATGGAACGTGTCAAGCAGAAAATGTGGAACAAGCAGCTGTTCCAAGATTAAGAACAGTTTGAACAACCGACTGTAAGCATGTCTTTGTTGGTGACAGTCAAGATGTTGGTTATTAGTCATGAGTGGCATCTAACTGCTGAAGCAAACCATTGTAATCTAACCATTTGTACTGGTTCAAAAGCTCCTGTCCATGTGTCTTCAAAAATAGCATTTACAGTATGTCTTTCAGGAAAACTATTAAAAAAAGGACCTGCACTTTATACCTGAGCTTTTAGTGACCTACAAGTGACTTTCTTATTGTATAACTATGTTTGTGATATTTTTACATGCTTTTCCTTGAAGTAACCTGGAGAGTATTCATAGCAAATATCATGACATGAATATAATAATTATGACCAAATGATTATTATATTCTAGTATGATCTTAAATCGCCTATCAGTTAATAACAGGCCGATCAGTTCGCAAACCATGTAGACGTCATGTTACTTTATAAACATTAATGCTTTTGATAAGCAAGCATCATCGTAAAAAGTAACACTGCATTCACTTTCAAGAGTGTGAAGATCCTGGGGGCTAGTTTTAAAATACATGCGCTATTTAATTTATGATTGATGCGTTTGGTATACTGTTAATAAAGAGCGTGCCCATACACCACATTCAATCTTATGCTCCAATTTACTGATAATATAAGACCCTTATGAATTATAACAGTGGGTTGTAAGTCCCCTCAGGGGTCAACTCCATTTGACTTCTGTCAGGCTTTATTCAGCGGCTCAGGGCTTTGAGTGAAGGAACAGGAGCGAGTCTGTTTAATTATTTGTAAGATCTATTTTTAGATGTAGTTCTGTGGAGTTTTTGACTGAGTGTGGCTGCGCAGTCACCAAACACTGATTAGGCTTTAATGAGCCATTCTGAGGGAACGTGAGCTGCCCCGACTCTCTAGGAAACACTGTTTGAACAAACCACCTCTCTGTTGTTTAATAAAGTCATTAGAGGTTTGTGTGAGAAGTTTCATGGAGGCCGTCCGTGTCCTCAGGGTGTGGACAAATCCACTGAGCCCCAGAGTGACAGTCAAAAGTGTTTTTTTCTTTTCAGAAGTACAGATAACGGGAGCCTGTTATTGTTCAGTTTGACAATGGAATAAATACAATACAGTAGTTTTCTACTAGTATTCTAGGTGTTCTGCTTATTAAAATAGGAAAGCGCACAATGCAAAAGATAAAATATGAAATATAATCGTTGTTTGTGATGTTCAAACAGTCTTTTTACCGTTTTCCACAACCTTTCCTGCTTTAAGTATAAAATAAGGATGAATAACAAGTTTGTGATAGAGGCATAATTGATTTCTCAATGTGCGGTTGTCATTTTACCTGTCGTACAGAACAAAAAACCTGAGATTTACATTAAAGAAGAAATATCATATCATGCAGGATATCATACAGACAAATTATACACTTGACAAATCATAGACAACATTTGAACCTGGTTATATTATATTATATTATATTATATTATATTATATTATATTATATTATATTATATTATATTATATTATATTATATTATATTATATAAAACACTGTCACCTGTTAATATGTGATTATTAGCACCTTTGTTTTTACTCGGATGTCTACTTGATATTTTTTTTGTTCTTATTTAGATGATGTGGCTAGATTGTCTTCTGTCTTATAGTGAAAATGTAACAGCCATGACTGTTATTAAGTTTCTCTTCTGCATTCAACATCGTTAAATTAATTTACTGTAATTAAATTGGTAGATTTGCTGAGTTACGCAAGTAGACAATAAATCCTGACCGATCCTGGACTCATAGTTATTAAATACCATCATGATCATTCATAAGCAATATTCAGTAGACGTTACCAATTTAATTAAATATCAAACATACACTCTTTATTATCTTACAAAATACATTTGTATACACAGTGTATTCTCAGCTGAACAGACATCACCGGGCAACCCACAGCATTAATGACTGATATTTAGTTCAAAACACATTTATATGGGGAATATGTTCATTTTTGAAGTCATGAAATCTCTCAAGCAAGGTTAAAGAGTGAGATATCAAGAGCCCAGGGTTAGCTGTAGGAAATCATGTGAAACATAGAAAGTCATGAATAAACATGCTTAGGTTCACTGAGAAACTGAGAATTTGTCTCTGATGTTTTGCATCCATGTCAAGTATATAATTCTACACACACATGCAGACTCTGGTACGTGATGTGAATATTGATTACAAAGGTTGTGTGTGTTTTTGAAACTTTCTCACTACAAACCCTCATACCCTGTCTTTAAATTCAAAGGCCCTTTTTTCTATTTCCAAATTTCTTTATTGTGGCACTCAGAAGTGGCCCTACGAAAAAATGGGTAGTTTGAAGATGAAAAAAATTGATTTATTTTATATAAAACACTCTCAGTTCTCTGCTTTAGTGACTTAGAACAACATGTTCTGTGTATATTGGCTATGAGCGCTCCATCAAAACAAAACGTTCAGAGGAAATGAGTGTTAGTGGTTAGTGGAGCAGATGGCTAGTGCTGAAACCTTTGACAGTTCACAACAATGCGTGCTTGTTTGAAATAACGTTGTTTTCAAAGTAAAGATTGAAAGTGTAAACTTCAATGTTTGCCTGGTTTTGAGTGACTTGGAATTTAATTTAAACTCAAAATGCAGCCACCCATATGTTTCAAGATATAATTTACAGCTCTTAAAAAAAAGAAACAAAAATACAGGCAATAATAAAGAGATAACTTTATGACTTATGTATGAGTTATTTTTTGTTGTTTTGGAATGAATAAACAGCTTTGTGTTGATTTGGTTTGTGCTCATTGGAAAAAAAAATTGAATTTCAGGAACAGGACCTAAATTAAACAGGATTGTGTGAGAACAAAATTAATTGCAAACATTTGTGTACCTGCTGTACCACATTACTACAATTTATTTTTACTACAATTTTACTATAGTTTTTACTTTAATATCAGTGTACACATTGTAGACATCTTGATTTTTAGAATTTTAAATGAGATTATTTTAATATAATGTACTTTAAATCATTTTGTCATTCAGGTCGAAGTTTGCTAAGGCCCTTTATTAGGAATTCCTGGTGTAGTGTGAATTTTATGTGACCAGCTCTTTTATCGCAGCTATTAAAGTTTTGCAAGTCCATGATGTTTGATATTCCCTTGTTTTTAATCTTTGGGGAGTGCAGACTGCCTCTAAAAGCATAAGATGCTTATTGTTTATGCATGCATCCAAGAGTTATTCCAATAGCATATGCGCTATTTTGATAAAACTCAAATGTAACTTAATTTGGGATTTTGTTCATTGGCTGTGATTTGATAGAAATAACAGATTGACTGTCAGAACTTGTTTCAATGAAGTGTGATGACATATTCAGATATTTATTTTACTACATTACCCACACACACTCGCACACACTCACACGTAGCTGACTCCCTTTCTCACACAAATTTAAAATTGTTTTACAAAACACATCCTTTGGATTTCCAAATGATTTATATACTTGTTTATTTCTCATAAACCTCTTGAAGTAAACACAATTGTATGCTTACTATATATACATAACCCAAACCCTTTTAGGTCCATCAAGAGTAACTTGTGTTTGTTTTAAGGTAAAAACAAATTAAAGGACCAGCAGTTTCGTCTAAACTGGGCTTGGATTTCTCTGGAGAAGCCAAGCTACGTGGTGGACGAGCAGGACAAAATTCTCGAGGTTGTCATTCGAAGAAGAGGTTTCCTTGGAGAAACGTCCTTTGTTGGTAAGTGTGACACCATTGGATCGAACTTCCTGTCCATTGATTTCTGTCAGTGAAGTTTATTTTCCACATTCTCAGTTTTCCATGAACTGTGTTTGCTGCAAAAACAAACTATTGTCCAGAAATGATTAAACCTGACAGGAAGTCAAGATTACTCATGTTAACAGCTAACATCATTAGCATTCAGTCACATATCTGTCTGCACAGCAAGTGCTGGTATTGCTTAAGCTTATCAATGGGAAGCTGTTTGACATGTTTTTTCCAAGTGCTTTTGGCTTCTTTGTGAGATGAAAGCCCTCGCTCTCTCTCTAGCATCAGTGAAACGATTTCTTTTGTGAGCGTATACCTGCTTATCTTGCCCTGCACCGCGCTCAGCCCGGCCCCACATGTGGTCAGTATTTATGAAACCTTTGTTCACGCTGTTTGGATGTGTGTGTTGGTGTGAGGGATGCTGGGATTGAAAATAGGGAATGTGAAAGACCGGAGAGATAAATAGAGCAGAAGGCATCCGGAGAGACAGAAGGGAGGGGCAGAAGGAAAGAGGGATGGTGATGTATTTAATAGCAGTCTGAACTAATGCAGGTTAATGAAAATGAATGAGGCTCCCTGTCTCTAGGGGGCGGTAGAGTAATCAAGCCTTGCCTCTGACTTTAATCAGTTCACTCATCCTTGCAGGTGTGTTTTGCATACTTACATAGCATCCTTCCATACTATTCTAGTTTTAAAATTTCCTTTATTTTTGTAGTTTATTGTTAGCAGCAGTAATTCAGTTAGTGTTCTGACAATGTGATTTGCTTTAGCTGTTAGACAATTTTCTTACTGTAAATTAATTACCTTTAAAGCACAATCTGACTTTCTATTTTAAGCGTGATGAATAAAAAAAATCTTCTTTTTAATATTCATAATTAAACCAGACTGATGAAATACATTTTTACACTAAATAAATAAAAAAGTAAAAATAACCATGTAATATTCAATGTAAAATTCTACTGTTTAAAACATTTATCATAGAATATCGCCTGTGGTTTTACTTACTGTTTTAAAAGCACAGCAGGCGATATATGTCTCTATCTCTGTAACATTAAAAGTGACATCAGCCTACGTCTGCTACTTTGAACCTGGAGTTCAGCTAGCCCCCCCATAAGGCATTCCCCCCTCCCATCCTGTTTTGTTGCTGTTCTCCCTGTTTTTCTCATTTTACTTGTTATGCCGCTTGTTGTGGTTAGAACGAGCCCCCCTGTTGTTAGAGAAATGGAATTGAAAGCTCTCTTTCTCTCTCTTGTTCTCTTTTTATTGCTCTTTCTCTTATATCTTTTAGTCAATTTCTGTTTTTTTCCCACCTCCTACTTTCTTGCCTTTCTCTGGAGATTTTGGACACCCCACAACACGTGACAGTTTTTGTTCCCTTTGTGATGAGAAAAAATGTGTTCTGCTGAATGCAGAGATACAGTGTGGTAAAATTAACCATATTAAAGCTCTTTATATTATATATTATTTGACTAACAATTATAGATTTGATTCCCAGAAATAAGGATTATATCTTCAGTGAACTGAAGTAGTTTTGGATAAAAGTGTCTGTCTTATTTAAAAAAAGACAACAGGTATTTGATCTTAAAGTAGATGTACAAAAATAGCAAGCTTACGTCAGGAATAACTTTAATTTTACATGACACAGTCTTAGATTATAAAGATCAAAGCTGTTTTTCATCTAGTTTAAAGATGTCTATTGTTTGGAAGTATTACTGTTTTAAGAAATCTCACTAATTCCATATTTATCATTCCTGTATGCTGTAGTACAGTTTTCTAAGATTGCCTGAGATACAGGAGACATTTGAGTCAGGCATCATAAAGCCTTTGAAATGTTGATGCTAATGAGCTTGTTATTATTATTATTCAAGTGTGTCAATAAGAAACATAACATTCATAATTAAATCTCTATATCCACAACCAGCACAATGTTCTGTTGGATTTTGCTGTCATGTGAGTGATCATTAAGTGTTACGGATTGATGGATCAGCGATCCATCCAGCATTAAACTGGTAATCTTGAGGTGCTTTAATTCCTAACATCTGTTTGGGAGGTTCTAGCAGACGGATCTCTGACAGTGGCCCTGCTTGATGTATCAGAGATCAAACGATTCACGGCAGGTTTTCCCACTATGTGCAAATCCCATCGCAGCTTCTCATCAATGTTACAGTAGAAATGGAGTGAACATGTACTTTAGCAGTACATGTTCTATGAATTTGTTTCTACATCAGCTTTGGAGCATCACAGATCTCCAGCTCTGGGGCATTCAAACCTTGGACATCTATAGAATAAATATCTTTTTCTGCATGGCATCGATAATCCTAAAGCTTCTGTGCTCTCTAAACCTGGTAGATCCAGACTTAAGCTAATCCCTGCTCATAAATTTGATAATATGCTTCTTTGAGTAGATCCTTCTCAAAATGATGATTCGTCAATCTGGAGACTGGAGATATGAAGTTAGGAAAAAGTTGGCTCACACTGAAGTCAAATTGTGTTGTGTGCTGTTTTAAAGGTATTGGAACTCTGGATGGAAGTGCTGAGAAGGAGAAGGACTTTCTGGGAAAAACTCAGAAGCAGGTGCAGTTTAACCCGGGCCAGACCACAGCCACATGGACTGTGAAGGTTCTCCCAGATGGGAAATATGAGCAGTCAGAGAATTTCCAGATTATCCTGACTGATCCGGTTATGGGTGCTCTGGAATCTCCAGCAAAAGCCATGGTTGAGATAGTGGATCCAGGAGACGGTAAGTCCATCACAAGCTGACCAAACATTTTCACATTCCAAAGAAACATATCACTTCCTATTGTGAACTCTTAGTTTTAAATATTGTCAGATGTTTCTCCTAATAAAACATAATATATTACATCACATTAAAGTTATGCATACAGTCTATACATAACCAACATTAAAATTGCAGCATTTTTATGAGCGGGCCACATCGTCCTAGGGCCCAATGAGTCAGCTACACTTCAGTTCCCCCCTCATCAAGAGGCCTGGAACAACATTCCTGGTTGTGTCAACCCCTCTTCACTCCCCACCCCCAGATTTGTGTAGGGATTATATGCGATCACAGCCATTTTTAAGCACATTTAATGCTTCAAAAGATCCAAACTTCTATGTTTCATAGTTGTAACCCCATTACAACTACTCAGGATTGAGTCAGTGAGTCAGAGGTTGGACAGAACGTTAAGAACGCTTAAAACAACAAAAGCTGCTTAAAGCATCTCAAGTCTGTTTTATTTTTCGTATTTGGATGCTGCAGATACAAAAACACTGGCCTTATCTACATACTGCAGATGTTTTTCTCCACTTCCAGTGGACCTCAATTATAGCATTTCATATCTCTTCCTACCTGCATGCTTTTAGTGCACGCCCACCCCCGCATATCAACGGCCTCTCTTTTCATCTCAAATTCCACTCACAGCGCTATGTCTTTTTTTGAAGGCACCTTGTCGATAAATGTAAATTAGCGTCAGTGGGTGTTTGAGAAAGCTTTGACAGGTCTACATGATTCCCTTTGTAATTAAAGACTATTACATATGAAAGTCGCATGGGTCTACAGAGGGTCAATTTTGAGGGACAACGTCACATTTTGTCTGCAAGGCCCAAAGAGGCAACAGAGATCTCTAATGAGACAGACACAGATAAACCTGTCATTACAAACCTTTTCACTTTTTACGAGTGAGAATGAGAGAATGGCACTTGTTACAAAATGTGATTTCATCAGTCTGTTGATCAGACTGCTGGGGTCTCACATTGCCTGCTTTGAGTCTTCTAGCCGAGAGCTTTGACAGAGTTATTTGATGATTCATCATCAAGAGCATCTCATATTCTCACAATTACGAGTGTATTTAGATGTGTGGCGTGAAATAACCGGAGGCATACTTTGTTTTATGCTGTGTGTTTTTGTCTGTATCTCCTCCACGGGGTCCCATGGTAATTAAAAATTTCATCCATCACGCCAAACGCGGCGTTAGTTTCCATCAGAACGTTTCTTAAGCCGGCTATCTCTGCAGAAGTTATTTCGCAGTACAAAAAAACACTTCTCTGCTTCCCCAGTGAGCTAATTATGAGCTTACGATGGGGTTTGTTTGCTGAGGCTGGAGTCTCATGGGAGCTTTAACGTGATGGCGAGTAGCTGCTCTTTCTAGTGGCAAACGGGGGGGGGTGTTGTTGTGGAAGCGAGACGGGCCGCGATGCACTTTTTTTTTTACTTTCAGGTTAATTATCCTTTTAGCCTTAACGTGTGTGTGAGCTAGCGCGAGGTCAGCCCCCTCCCAGCCAAACTGCCATCCACACGCATTAATATTTTAATGCGGCAGGGAGGCAGTTGTTTTCCCACAGCGCCCTTCGGAGACCTGCGTGACCCAGTTGCCACAGAGCCGCTCGCACACGATGGCTTACACGGACCTGCAGGCACAGACAAAAGCAACATCTGAAGTCGCATCTGTGGTGATGTGACAAGCTTCCTTCGAACCTTTCAGTGCTGATTAGCGTAAAGAGCAGGAGAGGAAAGAAGGAGGGGGAAAAATATGCTAACTTCTACTTTACTTTGCGGTCTTAATGTTTTACGCTGTAAATGGGGTTGACAGGGTTTATTTTTCTCTGTTGGAAGCCTGAAATACTTAATTTTAAAGATGTGGTTTGAAAAGGTCAAGAAAATCTAGTAGTTTAAAAACAAATGTCTTGGTGTTTCCGTATTGATGTTTTCTTGACATTTTAAAATGATTTACCAGAATAGTCTTTTTCATTAGATGGTAATGACTTTGATATATTTAAACATTAATACATCATTTCCCATACTCTGCTCTGAGAGTAACTTTGGAACTGTGATTCCACTCTGCACTATTAAAACACAGTTTAAAAAGCTGTTGAGGGCTGTGACACTAATAGTGAAACGTCCCAGTTTCATTATACTAAATATAAGCACTCTTAAAACACAGCTTTGCCATTTAATTGAGAAAAAGCAACTAACTGTTTTGTTATATACAGCAAATTAAACAACAGTTACTTACCTAAAGTACTATCACTTGACCATATAGATAAATATAGGACCTGAATATAGAAAAGTACAGCAACACCTAAAATAGTTTTTGATAAGTAGTCAGTTATGGATTGCATGGGTTTAATTAAAACGATGTCTTTATTATATAACTCTGTAAATGAAGTGTTAATATATTGCATAATTGAAAATTACTTTACCAAGAACTAAATGTAAAAAAAAAATTTTTTGCTCCTGATTCCTACAAAACAAGGTCAATTATTCATTTCTCACAAGCAGCATTTGAGTCTTGAGGGCTCCAAGAGTCATTCTTTTATCCAAGGAGTCTGCTGTACATTCAGAGAGCATTGAGCAAGTTTGGATTGTGCAGAGAGAGTTTACTTCTGAATTTCACATTTTCTCTGTGTAATTGTGTCGTGATTTAAAAAGGACGCAAGACAGAATTGAATGTGCAATAATCAGGTTCCATGTAGAGATTCTGGTCTTTCTAACTTTGGCCTGTTTCTTTGTTTAGTGGCTTCAGATTCGAGGTTCAGTGAATATTTAGACTTAGCATAAACCTCTCTGAATGCCTGCGGGCCCATCCTTTGTTAAAATATTCAAAAACGATACAAATAAAATAAATGTTGAATATGCGAGGAGTTAGAGGGTAAATTTCTCAGTATTACTGGAGCTAAAACTACAAAGATTCACTTTAATCTCAGCCTCAGCCATGGTAAAAAATCAGTCTTGTGTTTTTATTGCCGAAAAGGCTGTTGCAGTAAGGTTCTTGAAGAAAAAACTACAGTTGCAGAATTTGATAAACAGTTTTCTTAAGAATAACTGTACATGTTTTTGGGTGTGTGAAATATTTGGTGCTTATTACACCTAGATGCAGGAAAACTTTGACCGTAAAGAAAACAAACAGCTTTAATTTCTGTGTTAATGTCTGCAGAACAGAATAATATGCCACAGTTTAAGCAAACTTTCACTTTGTTGCAGCGTAAGCTACAATATGCCAGTATTGTAATAATGATAATGTGTTTGATGCTAATAGTCAAAGGTCTGGCTTATAAGACATAAGTGCAGCCCTAAACATATTTTTAAATTGACAAAAACCATTACCATATAATTCAGACAAAAAACAGGCACAGAAACACAGTGGTAAAGAAAAGTTGAGATACAAAAAGTTTTTAGCCCCGCCCCTAGCTCCACCTATGCCCCGCCCCTCCTAACTCTCTCTGAAAACCCTAATCTGTTTTGCTTTATTTACTCTTTCTCCTGTTAGCTAGACAGCCTGTCCCACCTTTCCCCTCACTCTCCCTCTGTGCCAAATGACCACCTGAAAACCTGATGACTGGAGGAATTGCATCAAAGGATGTGGGACAGGCCATGCGAAGATGGATTTTCTGTTTTTTTCTTATTGGTCCCTGTGCGTCTCTGTTGTGTTCAGAAAACATCACCCAGCTTTCTAAAACCGTGTCTATTCACAGATTGTTCCCTCCCTGGCTAAAGCATTCTTTCTCCATCGGTTCAGTGTGCTATAAAAATCTGTTAGATGTTGACTCAATCCTGACCTGCTGTATTTGAAAATAGCAATGTCTGAACAAGCTCCCGCTCAGCCAGACGGTTTCCTGTGCGGCACAGCTCAGCGCGTACAGGCACGGACAGACATCGATACTTCACGGTCTAAAGGCCACTAAAAACTTAATATAAGGCACTCGATTCGAAAAAGTCAATTTTTCTCATAAAAAATGTGTTTTTGCCATTTGTGCAAGATAAATGTGTTACATTCCCAATACAGACACTTGTGATGTGAAATAATTATATATTGAGGAATCAATTCACCACATGTAGTCCTGTAAACCCCTACAGTAATAGACCTTCTCACAGGGTTCATCCAAATCCCTCTGTGGCTGATATAACAGACCACCACAGAACAGAAGTTCTGAAGCTGAGCTGTATCTTTTCTCTTTGACAGAATCCACAGTGTTTTTACCTCAGGCCAGCTTTGCTGTAGAAGAGGATATCGGAGAACTCCTGATCCCTGTGAGCAGGAGGGGAGACGTCAGCGAGGAACTTATGGTGGTCTGTTACACCCAGCAAGGTGCGCCACACAATATATACATATTCATATGCAATACACACACACACATCTATCTGTCTGTATCCATCTGTCTGTCCGTCCATACATGCATGCATACATACATAAATACATGTATATACATATACATTTGCACACACTGTCTTTGTTGTTTAGGTATTTTGCAATAGCATATTTATATAACGTGTGTATGGCGTAGGCAGTGCAGATGACTATTACCAGAACTGTGGATTTGTACGAATTCTCTCTATATGTCCCTAAACAGGGTCTGCCACAGGGACCGTTCCCACCACAGTTCTGTCGTACTCTGACTACATCTCCCGTCCAGAAGAGCAGGTCAGCGTTCTGCGCTTTGATAGAGACGAGACAGAGAAACACTGTCGTGTGGTGATCATTGATGACTCACTGTACGAGGGAGAGGAGAGTTTTAACATCACTCTTAGCATGCCTGTGGGAGGTCGTCTGGGGCCAGAATACAACACCGCACGTGTCCGCATACTGCCAGACCAGGATGATGGTAAGGACTTTTATATAAAGGATTTAATGACTGCCATTTTGTGAATGAAACATTTCAATGAGACACACAGCAGGGCGACAGACAGGAAACTTTCATGAAGAAAGCGTTACAATTTGCTTCTGTATCAAAAATGAGCTGAAGTTTTTGGAGCTGTGGCCTAGTACACATCATTTTGGTGTAGCTCATGGGGACTAGAGTATAACTCCAGTCCAACTCCAGTTCAGGTTTTCCCTCTAACTGAGAGAAAACTCCACACAAAATGTGTATGTTTTTAATTGTGTTTAATATGTTTATTTATATAATGAATGTCTGGCTACACAAATGTTCTATACAGTTTGCATTTGTATGAGTGTTCGGAATTTTTTTAATTACACATTTAAAAGTGATGTATTCACGCACCTTACAAGTAAAAACTAGTTGTATTTTCTCAACACATCTCTTAAACAAGTCTTTCTTTATTCTTTCCACCTTTCTTTGTCTTTGACTATTGTCTTTCAAATGCCTTTCAAATGAAATGTCTATCATTTAGAGACGCTGAAATGCATTATGGGTCATTTACATGCATTATGCTTATGATTGTGGATCAAGATTGTGTATTATCATGAGTATGGAGCAAGAGAAAACACTGACACTCTGACTTGTAAAATCAAACTGTTTCAGGCAAAATCCGGCAACTTTGCTTTCCACCTCATGCTCTGCTTCCAGTCCACACTGCTTGAATAATGTGGCCCCTGTGAGTTTGAGGTTGGCTTGCATTGGTATTCCCCCTATTTTTCGCATTAATTTTTGTGGGAAATAAAAAAACAAAAAAAGTGTTTCAAAAATAGGCTGGTTAAACGTTTGATTTGGAGGGAAAACCTTTCAGTCAGTGAGCCACAGAAAGCAAATCTGTTTAGTTCATATCATACATACGCAGATATGGATTTATTAGCCTAACACACAGAGCTATTTAAAAAGCCATTTATCTTTTTATAGGGTTCATAGTGTGTCAGAATTTCTGCGTATACAGCAGCCGTGCAGCGGATGAACCCAGAATAAACACGATGCACATGTAAATGGGCAGCCTGAAGTTCTGATGTCTACGCAGGGCTGTTTTTTCTCCTCTGGCTTTGAGAGGATAAAGTTGAGTTATTCCTAAGTCTTCTTGCCTCAAAGCAAGAGAATTAATTATTTTGCAGTGGAAAGCGAAAGGATTTTTGTTGTTTTATCTCTGTTTTGCTGTTATTATGCCGCCTCTCAAAAGTTTGCTGAGAAAATGGGAACTGCAGGTATAGTCTACCTCAGACTAAAAGAGTCAAACTGTGCTTGGGAGAAAATCAGAAAATAGAAAGTATGTCCTCAGCTCATAGTAGGAAATGATACATGCACATATGTGTAGATAGGGATATCTGAATGCAGATTGTGTTTAATAATGCACAATTAATAGTTTATTTGTGTGTGTGCGTGCGTGCGTGTGTGTGTGCATTTGCACATTGCATCAGAGTTTGACTGTTTTGTGAGGACTAATTGTCCGCAGTTTAGGTTTGGGTACAGGAACCACTCCATCTATGAGAGGTCCTCATTAATACAGCTTTTGTGTGTGTGTGTGTGTGTGTGTGTTTGTTAAAGTGGGGTAAAGCAATAATAAGGTAAGCATTTAATTTGGGGTTTCTCTCACTGCTTTGTTTTGACACGTCTTTCCGAGTCCTCTCTTCCTCATACACACAAACAGTACACCTCAGTCTTTAGTACTGAAGTAAATCCTTTTGTCTCTAGTACAATATCCTGAGGGTATTAGATCCTATCTTCATTTATCTGAGGCTGTTATCAGTCAACCACCGAAACATCTATCAGAGACACACATTATAAACACAGTCAAGCCCTGAGCCATCAAATAAGGGGGGCGTGGATTCAGGGCTTAATCTGTTGTGATTAGTTATGCCTACCGGAAGAGTAAGTACCCTCAGAGTCCCCTAAATACCTAAAATGTTTTCCAAAAACCATTTATATCATATAATAATACACAATGTGTGTACAAAATATGTTTTTATACATCTTGCTTTTCCTGCAGGAGATGAGAGCTGTTTAAAAACTTAGAGAACTGTCTACTAAGACAGCATTTTAGGGCATCACAGTTATGCTTCCTGGCTATTCCAAATGAGCCAATCCCAGAATGCATTGCAGTAAGCTCAGTGAAAACTGTTATCCACGACTGCAAACAGTTGAAATAAATGTGGATTATGTACTTATATTTAGGCATATAATACTACATCTAATTAACATTTTACAAATGAACTGTTTTACTAAATATGTGTGTGCTCTCTGTATGTTTATGCCTGTTATGTATCATGTTGTTAGCTTAGTAGTAGCATTATGCCAACAGCAAACTCTTACCAGAATCAATTATGAATGTCCTTTAGGCTTTGCATGAGAAGTGCTGTTTGTATTATGCATGGAGTTGTTGTCAATAACGTTCCATGTTATGATGCTGCCTGTTTAGGCAATAGAACGCAAGGCAGTTTAGTAGGTTTTAGAACACCTACTTAAAATTAAAATGCTGACTGGAAATATTAGAAATGTGGTTCTGTGTGAAATGTGTCCCCTTATTTGTATTATGTAACATACACTCATAGCAACACATCTATTATTGAACTGGAGGTATGTTGTGTAGCTGATATGTTGTGTAGCTGTAGTCGTTCTGGTTTTATTTTTAGCATATATCAGATTGATCAAGTTTAGTATAGAAGTGCTTTGTTCTGAGCTCTAATTAGGATCCAAGAATGGTGCTT
>JAZGTK010001530.1:0-38823 GCA_036877625.1 Ambastaia sidthimunki | reverse complement strand
GTGAAGGAACTCACCAACCACCAGCTCTCTGACATCTTTCCAGTGCAGCTCACTGCCTTTCTCATGAATCAGAGTGACGGTAATTCTGCGCTGGATGCCCTAAAAACAGAAGCAAACAGTTACACACCCTCGTGTCATTAAAGAATGTGTATGTTGTGTTTTGTGATTCTGATTGGTCAGTTGCTGATTGGTCAATACTGCAGTCATAATGACAGCTAAACTGTATATTTGACCAGTGTCCATGGCAACCAAACTTATTAACTTTGCTAGTTTGTGCTTCTTTCATAGCATTCAGCTTAATTTATACTCAAATCAGTATTTCAAATCAATTTTAAATTCAAATCAATATTTCTTATTTACGTATTGAGTGTATTTGAATAATATACTGTCAAATGGATGACATCACAAAATAAACACACCTGGTGCAGCAGGTAGGTGCCGAGACATGGAAGCCCACCTGTGTGATCCACCACAGCTGGAATATACCTGCAATACATAACACAGCATTCATCAGTGTTCAGAATAACCAATAAAGTTAAAATCATTTACCTGCAGATCACCGACTGGCTCAGTACATTGTTGTGTATGTAGACGGTCACTTACTCTCCGGTGGGCTCCAGTTCACTGATCTCAAACCAGGCCAGCAGGTCGTATTTGCTCACACACTGACCCAGGTTGGACTTGGTGATGGTGTTTAGTTTAGTGGCTGGCACTGCGGAGAAAAATGAAATATTAATGGGGCAGGAAGAAACCAGAATATGTCATCGGGATCCATTAAAACAGACCTTTATTCCTCCATCATTTACTCAAACTCATGTCATTACAAACCTGTTTGACTTCCTGCTTCTGAGGAACACAGGAGAAGATATTTTGAAGTACACTGGTCACCAAACAACAGTGGCACCCACTGACTTCCATTGTATGGACACAAAACCATGGAGACATTTCTCAAAACATCTTCTTTTGTGTTCCACAGAAGAGAAACATCAAGTGGGTTTGGAATGACATAAGGGTGAGTTTTGGGTGAATAACCTTTTAAAAGGCCAGTTTCTTTTCATCTCTGTAAACACCTTCGAGCCTTACAGATGAACAATATAAGCATGAGTCACATATTGGGGAATAAAAACCACAAGGCATCAGATTAAAGGAGCCATTGTGAAGACTTAGAAAACCAGTCCAAGTAACTCTACACCTCCAGAAGATCAATACAGCTGATGAGTGTCTAAAAGTGCTCAGTGGGCTTTAACTCAACAGAAAGTCTTTCAGATGGGAGAAAGTGACATTGGGAGAGGCTGAGAGACGTCTTACACTCACAGATGGATAAAAGCCCTCGTTTTACTTGAGCTGTGAGCCGCTCATGAGGGAAAAAACTGCCGGAGTGATGTTCTCCGACATGTAGCAAAGCAGAAAACACACTGATTCAATTAGAACTACAGATTTAAATCATCACTCTGACAAGAGGAACACAAAGCAGCTGCTGTTACGATCCTACATCTATTAATCATGGATAATGGTGAGCAAGAACAACACTTCAAAAATAACAACAGCTCAAACACAAGCCTTTGAGATTCCTCATGTTTGAAGGCAAGTTCTTTCTGATCCTGCAGGGATTGGGAATGCCTATGTGTAAAGACACAACAAATTTGGGACTGGGATTTTCTGAGGATGCAAGGAAAGGAAGTAAACTGTCCCTTTAAACAGGAAGAGAGCAGTTGATTGACAAGTGACATCATGACATTTCAGGGCTGCTCCATTTTATTCATTTTTGGTCATAAAAAGAGATTTGATCCCTTTTAAAAAACTGACAGTCTGAGATAACCGTAACAAATAATAGTCTGAGATTACAGCATCATTTATAAAGTGTGAGGTACTTCCCTGTTTAATGACTCATGTAATGACTTACAGTAATAATTGGTGAGGAGATAAAGATGTACGAGTGCCTCGGGCGAGGATTATTAATTTTAAGCTCTTTCAAGCTGAACATTCGTGAAACACTGATGATAAATTGTGTTTCTGCAGTGTTTAGCTGTACCTGGTTTAGACAGAGGCATAGAAGGGGGGCAGTACTTCCTGAAAGGCTGAGAAGGGCTGAAAGAGAAGCAGAAAACTGAATTAGAGCTGTGAGGAAATACAACACCCAACCTGTGAGCTGGTACTAAAGATTTAAAGTCTGCATAAAAACTAAACTGAGCCTGTTTGCTCCCCTAAAGGTGCAGCAAGCAATTTCTGGAAAACGCTGTCGGAAAAAACAATTCTGTGAATATTTGTTAGATGTCTGGTCTGAGTATATTGAAAAAATATTGTATCTGCACATAGTCCTGGCCTGTAAAAAGGAGAAAAAAACCCAAAGTGGAGCGGGCCAGTCACCACAACACTATAACACTCTTATAGCCAATCAGCAATAGGGGGCGTGTACTACTATTTATTGCCAGTGCTACATGACGTTTGTTATTCTGAGGGCGGAGTAATGAAGAGATGGGTGTGTTTGTTTGGGTGTTAATTTCAAATATCAGCATTTTTCTGAAATTCTTTAATACACCTTTGGTTATACACATAACATAAAACAACATAACACAACATAACAACAGTATGTCACCTGACCACTTCCTGTCCCTGAAGGTACGGTGGATGCTGCTGGTAATGGCCGAATACTTCAAACACTATTGGTTTGGTCTTTATGTACTCAATGAAGGATTCTGTAACTTCTACTGAGATCTGGACAGGGAATAAAAATCAGAAACAAACACATACATTTGACCTAGTGATGGCATAATAATTATAATTATCCAACCTGATAAAATGCTAAAACTCTGTTAACTCTGTGGTGGTTACGACACCAAAATAATAATTCATTTTTCTTTCTTATTTTCCTTAAAACTGTAACTTTTGTCTCTCTATCACCATCTCTGTTTGAAACATAAAACTGCAGGTTACTACATATGTTTCATTTCATGTCAAATTAAGCCAAACTGAGATTTCCCAGAAAATCAGAACAAATTCTCAAATTATAAATCATTATTATAAACTTACGGTTGTGAATCAGGGAAAGATAATGAGACTGTTTTGAACACTGATCTGTTATGTAATAAAAAACTGTTTTTTTCGCAGCTTTAAAAGCACATTTCTTCTTAAACTCACATTCTGTATGTGGTAGAACCCCAGCGGGGAACCTGTGCTCGTGTTCTTCAGTGGTTCTGTGCTGAAGGCCTCGTCGTGACGATGCAGGAAACTGTTGGCAGAATCACACAGGATCACTGATGGAAGCGTATGTGTGTGTGACTTAAGTCTGAACACAAGCCAGTGAGATGGGAAGGGTTGCTATGGAGACAAGCTGACTCACTTAAACTGGCAGAAGATGTCTTCGTACTCGGGTGGGACTCCGCTGGCCTGCAGCACGGTGACGCGGAAGGTGAAGACACTGCCCACCTGCGGATGTTCTGCCAAACCGTCAACCAGCTTTGTGTCCGTGTTCCCGAGCTTCAGGTCTTCAGACAAAAGAACACGATTTATGAACAAATGTTTCATATGAGCTTCACATAAACAGATTATGGTGATCACACACTGCTGGGGAAGTTGTAGAAAGTATTTTCTGTCAATCTTTGGGCATTTGGAAAACACAGAATCTGTATGAATGTGTAAGCTGGTCTTTTGACCCGGAAGCTGCTTTGTACAGATCTCAGTGTTTCCCAGCTGACTGAACTTCCAGACTCACCCATGTCATTTATTCTCTCCATCTCTTCTGAAGGGGTGATGACCTCTGAACTCTGACCTTGACCTTCTACGATCCGCAGCTCTTCCAAAGAGAACCCGGAGGGTGTCATGACATCAGAGGAGAAATCACTCTGCATGGGGTGAGAGTGAAAGAGAGACAGAACAACAAGACAAAAAGATGAAGATAAATAAAACAAGACCGGAAACAGATGCAGTGATGCCACCAATGTGAAGTTTCAACGGTTGATTTTAGAAATGTATTAGTAAATGCTAAAATGAACATGTACTAAGATTAACAAATGCTAGAGAAGTATTGTTCATTGTTAGTTCACGTTAACTAATGCAATAACTATTAACAAATACAACCACATGGTAAAGTGTTACTGAGTGCTGCAATGTTATTTTTCTATTCAAGTGGCCCATCTCATCCTTCTTATACTGTCTTTGGCATTTAAAGGAAAATTACAGTCCTAAAACAGAAAAACAGGAATCTCACGTAACTGTTGTACCTGTTTAAAATATTCATCGTGGAAGGAAATCTTGGCAGTGCCTGACTGCCGAACCCCAGATCCATAATCCGGAGCTTCTTCATCCGCTGCAAACGATACAGAAACACAGAATAAAGACACACATCTCAGTTTATAAGTTCCTGAGGCACATGTAGGTTTATATCAGGAATTGTGTGTAGTTAACTAATTCTCAAGCAAGTCTTATTTAATTCATTAATATGGAGCGAAACTCACCGGCGATGGCTTGAACCCCCACCTGCAGGGACCCTCGCACCTCTCCCTTCTCTGTTGCTATAGCGACGCGATGGACGAGGGGCACAGGGTACAGCAGGTTACTCAGGTACACGAAAGCTCTGGAGGAACAAGAGGAGCAATTAAACCGTCCTGAGATCCTTCACTGATTTCTGTCACACACACACTCGAGCTCAGAACATGTCAAAGAACAGAATGTTTTAGTATGAAGAGATGATTCAGACCAGAGTTACACACAGTGACTAACAACCCTTTCACAGCATTTCATTCATTTAACAGTACAATGTGTCAGGCAACAAGAGCTCACGCCATCAGATAACACACAACACTAAATAACAAAACACAAAACACTACAAACATAAGCTTATTTAATAATCAGTATTTTAAACATCACCTACAGAAGTGTAAGATAGAACTGTCAGGAGAATATGACATAATAATGAATAAAAGCTCATAATCAAACATTCACGTTTGCTAAATCAAATGAATAATAGAGAAAGAGAATGAAAAGGGACTATCATGAAATAAAAAAAACAATTATTAAATTATTAATATTAAATTATAAATTATTAAACAATTAAATAAACAAATGAAAATGAACACAGTGTTATCAGTAACCGAAGCCAGACAGATGGAGGTTAATGTAGGCAAAGCTCTGATGTGGGCGGGGAGATGGAGTCTATGGAGAGACGGAGGCAACTGGTTTAGCACCAACCTGCCCACCAGAATGAACCACGGGGAGCGGTCGTAAAAAGGGTCCTGCCCGTCGCTGAAGAGATCAGAGCCCTCCTCTGTCCCAGCGTCTGAGCTGGTGTCATCCATGAAGGCCTCGTCGTCCATGAGGTCCTCCATCTCGCTCTGTCGCTCATCAGCCAGCTCCGTGATTTCAGAGTCAGAGGTGGAGAGGGTGGGAGAGGGCAAGCGCTCCACCGGGTGTTCGTTCACACAGCCGGGAAAAATAGGTGAGCTAATAAATGTGCAAGAGTTTATTCAGTGAGTTATATCAGTTATTTCATATTTATGGGGCAAAACTTTAGATATCACACAATACAAAACAATATCACAAGCGGATAAATCATTACATTAGGATTCCCACAAATTCTGAGCACTTTTCATAACTTTTCCAACTGTTCAGGCTTACTGGATAAGAAATATTAGAAATGTTGTAAATATCTGGTATTTATAGAAAGAGTTATTTTAAAACATGGCAAAAAATAAAAAAAAGTCAAAAAAGAAATTCAAAGCAAATTCTACAATGCATGAGTGACAGATGACAAAATCTCATGATACACAAAAAATTGTATATGAAATTAATGTTAATGTTTAAAACAATGACAAATGGATAAAAAAACACTTTGTCGGAACAAAGTGAAACAAGGACTTGAAGTAAACAAATGTACAATACACAAAATAAAATAACTGAAATACAAAAGGACAATGAAAAATAACAAACACACACACCTGTTACTGTATTTGAATGGCAGATTTGCAGGAAATACCCTAATAACAAACAAAAAGGTTGAGTGATTAGCATACCTCCCAACCAGTTTAAACCAATGGAAACGGTCATAGAACGGGTCACATTCCCCATCCTCTCCCTGATTGGACGAGGCCATCTCACCAGCCCGATCGTACATTTCACGCATCTGGTCCAGCCTCTGTCTGCGAGAGCCGCAGTAAAGTCCAGTCAGGAATTATCATGAATTTAGGAGCAGGAATTCTCCCAAAATTCATTTTTGAAAATCGGGCACAATATTGAAACTGAATGAAAACTGTTTACTTGAGCTTCTCCAGTGACCAGTAATGGGTGGCTACATTCTTCAGGTCCTGGACCTCAACAGCAACTACGGTTCGAGGAAAAGGCCTCGTGTCGCGCTCTTTCTCCGGCTCTGCGGGCAACAGCACAGGGGGGAGCGGAGAATACAGCGTGTCCGTGAGTAAAACAAACTGGAACTGGACCTGTAAAAAGATTGAGAGGGTAAGAAACATGAGGGCGGGGCTTGGAGGGCATAATCAGGGATTTAAAGACAAAAGGCTCAGGCATGTGGGTGTGGCTTTAAAACTACTAGAAGCAACAGAGAGCACATGATACATCTATAACACGTGTTTCACACCAGCTGTCGTATGAGGTTAAACACTGAGGAACTGAACGAAACAAACATACAAACAAAAGCCAGTGATAGAAAACTTTACATGCTCTGTTTGGCATTTATACTGAAGCAAGATAAATACAGAGATAAATACAGCACAATGACATAACACACAACCATAAACTGTTTCACATCTGTTGTTTCTGCACACATGGATGTTTTCTGATGAAATGAAGGGGCTTTACTTTTTTCTTGAGCTCCACACTGATGGCGTTGGCTTCTTTCATATATACAGCATTGCCCCACAGCTGGTCTCTGAGCGACGTGAACTGATGGTACCTCCACTTCCTAAAAGCCCACTGGGCCAACTCGTACTCATGCTGGGTCCACGGCACTGCGGCAATACAGAACAGATGGAGAGTTCAAATACAACACTCAAACAAATACCGGACAGTGTTGTAAGTGATTCACTTTGATTTGGTTCCTAGATCAACCAATCAGATTTTAGATATAAGAGTTGGGACCAATCAATTTCCTTCAACCTGTATAACCAAACTCAAGCCTAACCACTAAAGCTGCAATCCACAACTTTTGCCTCTCTATCGCCATCTCTGTTTGAAACATAAAATTGCAGGTTACTTGCAGAGTTATTTTCTTAACGTGGATGACAAGTTAAGATTTTACATGTGTACAATCAGGCCGACAGCTTTTTTAATTACAAATCATTATTATAAACTGACTGTTGTGAATCAGGGTAAGATAATGAGATTATGCTGAACATGATGATCCAGGAACAATTGTGAGTTTTGAGAAGAGGTGAGAATGTATATAGACATCAGATGTTCTGATACTGGTGTTCAGGTCATGCAATAATCAACAGAACACCCACATGACTAATATGTTACGAAATTTAACTCTCTAACATACTACCTTCATCTTCCTCCTCCTCCTCCTCTTCTTCTTCATCGGGCGTCTCTGCAGCCAGTGAGCGAGTCTCCACCTGTTTCTGAAGTTCTTGTAGTTTACTCTCATAAACCTTTGAGAAGATGTGATGAAGAGAGCACAGCCGACATCAGCCAATCAGAGCGGCTCCAGAGAATCACATGACACAAGTAACAGACACTGCAGTACTGATGGACAGACACTCACACCCGCCTACAATGGACACAACCAATGACATTTTCTTATATCTGTTCCTTATATATGTGTCAGACACATATATTATGTGGATTTGAAGTTTTATGTTCTACTGTGGGAGAAAAACAAGTTTTCTACAATGTATTAAATTCAAATATTAAATTCTTCCTACACTAGTCCACTAACCTTTAAATACACAAATGAAGAAAAAAACTCCACTGGCACCAGAAATGTCTAGACTTTCTTCTACTTAAATGCAGCTGGCTTTTTAATACGTTTAAACAGAACAAATATTTTAGATAATAAACATGATTAACCTCCTAAAAACAAAAAACAAAGAGATTTTTAATAAATCAATATATTTTAAACTTGTCCATTTTATTTCAGCCATCATGTGAAACTGAATGTTCAGAGGTTCACATTGTAAAAGCAATATTAGTAACCCATCACCAGATGTCTGAGCACTGAACATCATACGTCTCCAAAACACACACTAACACGCTTGTACTTTGTAAAAGCTCCTGTTCTGGTCGTTCTGGGTTTTTGACAGCACCATACATTATTGTTACAGTAACGCTCTTTTGATATAGGAATACAGTATACTGCAGTTTTTATACAAAATATTACACCATGGACAAAATTACTCACTTCACCTTCATCCAATTTTATGATTCGTGAAATAAAAGGCATAAAGTTTGATGTTTTTCTTCAGTTTGGCTGTCTTTAGCAAATATTCTTCACTAGGGTTTAAAATAGAAAATGAGGCAGCATTTCTGGCAACAAAAACATTCAAGTTTTGAGTTCATATGAAACAATTTAAGCATGAAGCTTTGACCCAGTTGGCTAACTCGACTCTGGCCAGAAGAGAAGATGTTCAGAATCTGTGTTTGGTAATACATGGCTGGTAACGGGTCACAAATGGCTGTTGAGACACACAGTTGCATAATTATGTCAAAGCATGAAATGACAGTGGTTTAAATATAAGACAATTACATTAACCTTGTGTGGATGTAAACACTGGAAGTGAGAAGAAAAAAGTCTGTGTTCAGTTTATTCGAAATGAAAAGTGTTAAGTGGTGTTAAATACATAAAATGTGAACGTGAGATTAAACGAAACAACAAAAAAATCAATTAGAGAAGTGTCAACCCATTGTGCATCATTAATAAGTTTTTTAAATGAGACTGGGAAACCATGGAAATGAGACGTCTCTTACGCTCTCTGTGGGCCACTAAAACACAGAGCAGGACATGAAGGCGATTCTAATCATGTTGTGATGGAGAAGAACAGAAGTGTTTCAGAACACAGACTCCATCCCGTGGGAACAGACTGCCTCCCCCATTGAAGATCAGAGTCCAGCACACGGCTCAGAGGAACAATAGATGCTGAGCCCTAAAGCAGTTTCTTAAAAACACTGACCACACTGCGTTTAAAAACAGGGATGTTTTGTGTCGAGTCAAACGCAGTGTTGACTCTGCAGTCAAAATAAGAGAACCAAAGGCAGTTATTGCCTATCATTATAGTTTTTGATTAAAAACAGACAGACAGGGCAGAACCTTTTCTATTAAAATAGTGATTTAAATTTAGTAAAACTCACTGTTAGTGTTTTCTTTATATATTGTTTTATTTAGGTGCCCAGAAGAAAAAGATTGCAAAGCTCATCTTTAAATTTAACTGTAACTGTTAAAGCTGCAATCAGTATGTATATAAAAATGATTTATAAAAAGAGGCAGAAGTTACAGACTGCAGCTTTAATGACACATTAGTGAGTCAATAAGGCACTTTGTGTTAAAGCACTTCTTTACAACTTCTCTACATAAGGCAATAAGAAAAACATTTGCTGTCAATTCAACCATTAAACAAAGTAAGGCCTGAAACGTTGTATAATAAAAAGGTTTGCATAAAATGTAACAGTAAAAACATCTCAGACACGTTTAGAAACATTCAAGAGGATAAAATATTGGCTGATGTGATTCCAGCATTTACTGAATGTTATCTATGCACCTTAAATGCACAAACATGATTGTAAATATAGTGCTACCCCAACTCAAAATTCAAGTAATGATAATGTCTTTATGAAATGTGGCAGTGTAGTGGTTATCATGAGCCGCTCAGATCTACTCAGAACCAGCAGCAAAACAGGTAAACAGCGGAAAATCTGTGTTAAAGGTAGTTTTAAAATCCATGATGGCATCTTCATATTCTAAAAATCTTGCATATTCTTAAAACAGCACAATACAAACTTAAGTTTAAACAAAGTTAATACTTCAGCCAAGAGCTGATTTGTGTCTCTCCCAATACTTATTTGATTAAAGGATAGTTCTCCCAAAAATGAAAATTCTTCCATCAGTTACTCACCCTTGTGTCATTTCAAATCTGTGCAACTTTTTAGCTTTTGATGAACACAAAAGAAGATATTTTAAAGTATGTTGGGAACCAAACAACAGTGGCACCCCTTGACATTTCTTAAAATATCTTTTCCTGTATTCCACAGAACAATAAAGCCACAGGCTTGGAATGACATGAGGGTGAGTAAATGATGGAAGAATTAAATTTTGGGGTGAACTGTCCCTTTAAAAGATTATTTGATTCATCAGGGATCAAGAACACCATTCTGAGTAGCTTTAACACCTTTAACCAGCTCACTTATTGCTAGACTAAACTACCAATGTTGACTATATGCAAAGCTAAATAGAGGGATCATTTCATTTATGTAGGGTGTTCATGAAAAGTGCTATTTCCAGACACAGCAATGCAATTTGGAACAGCGAAATGACAACAAGAACAAGATTAATTTTTTTAAAAACAAGTGCCACACAACAGTTTGAGCTGAATGGAACAAGCTGTCCAATGCTGTGATGATTCTCTGTGAGTCTGTGTAGTGTGACTTGTAGTGTCATCAAGTTCTTTTTAGGAATCTAAGCCCCTCACACTATAGTTTCCTGACCGCCCTTCAAATTGGGGGCAGACATTTGCCTGCGCATACGGGGTGGTGTGTAAAAGTTGCTGGGGTGGTTTGGCTGCTGATTGGGTCGGTACTGCTGGAAGTGGTTGGAGGCTGCAGTATTATAATGATAAGATTGTGGATGTTGATGTGGTGGATAATGGTAAGGTTGGTTTTGGTTGTAGCGTGGCTGGTAAAAGGCATGTTGGGGGTAAGCCTGCTTCCTGTTTCCAGAATGCAAAGACTCGTTAGAGTGTGAAGATCTCTGACTGCTGTTGAAGGAGTTACTGCGGCCTCGTTCATGGAGTTTCTGGCTTTGATTAGGTTTTTGACTGAGGCCCTGCTCTAGATCTTTGCTTCTGCGTTGAACCATGGGGCTGGGAGGGTTTGGGTATGTCTGGACGGTGGGCATCACCTGTTCTCTGGGCTCTGCTGCTTGTTCCAGGGTCTCCTCTTCCTGGACTGCTTCTTTGGGAACTTTTAACTCGATGACCTGTTCATTAGTAATAATGATGTGCGTGCCAGGCGTCCAGGAGTTGCGATGTTTGGGGTTACTCCTGAAGGGGAAGCGCAGCTTACGGTCTTCAGGTGGGATGAAGCGATGGGGGCCGTTTTGCCTGCGTAGCTGCTTGGAGATCTCTTGATGTTGGAGGTTCTTCAGGCGCATCTGCTCTTGGTGTATCAAACGCATGCGTCCATGTCGAAATGCAGAATTATCCTCCATTGTCTTGGACAGCTGGTTGTCAGCCTGTTCGCCACCATCAGGCTTCTCTTGAGGAGCTTTACCCTCGCTGCAACTGCGGGCCCTTATGGGTCCATCATGGTTGGGCTTCTCCAGAGCCTCATTGGAGATCAATGGGATTACTTGCTCCATTTTCAGCATCTTGTTTCTGAGAGCTTTGATTTCTTCGTCCTTCGTGTTGTTCTGAATTTTGACCTCCTGCAAGATGTCTTCCAACTTGTCTATGTGCACCTTTAGGTCGTCCATGTCAGTGATACCTCGCCCGTTGGTTATGACATCTTCGATTCGTTCGTCCCCAACCCCAACGGTGTCCCAAACATCTCGGGCCACGGCTCTCCAGGAGTCTCGTTCGTTTGGGTCTTTCTTGTTGTAGGCGGAACAGAGTTCCTTCATCTTCACTATGGCCAGAGCTTCAATCTCCTGACGAGTGTGACGGAAATCATTCAGTGCCACCTCGTAGCAAATTTCTTTTACGGCCTGGATCTTTAAATCAGAGATGGTCACCCATTTAGAGTCCTTTGTGAGGCGACGATGCTGCGGGATTTGGTACATTTTGATTGGCTCTCGTCTTTTGCCGCTGCTGGGTAAGCCACACTTTTTGACGATGGTTTGGAGCTTGCTGGGAGGAAGTTTCTCCCGCAAAGAGGTGATGAGTCTCCAGCTCTCCTCACACGATCTCTTATCGGAGTCATCACCACTATCAGAATCTCCGTCCTTAAGAAAACAAAACAGGAAACAAACCAAAAGAGTGCAAAATCAAAATGGGAAAATTAAAATGGGAAATCCAAATCAAAAGGAATGTTTTCTGTAAAAGAATGAACAGTGTTGTGATATGCAAAATGGAAACTTCTAAATATGAGATGATGTATTGCAATAATGAGATTATGATTAAAGCAGAAGCTTTTTTTATAATGAAAATTCACTTTAAATTTATGAGTTTACACATGTACCGTTCTGATATATTTGAATTATGATTATGCACATCAGATATGTGCTACTTCTAAATAACTTTGAATCTTCGTAGAGACTTAAAATAACAATATTTATATCCAAAACATTAACTTAAAGTTGCATAAAGTTTAGAAAACAAATTCTGAGTTTAACCTAGCTGATTAATTATATCAAAGTGCAGCCATTAAGACTGCAGGCCTAAAAGTGATGGGTGCTTGCATCTGCATTTGATAAGGTTCATAAACATGATGTGCCATTGTTTTTTGTGTAGATAAACGGTGCACATCCGACAATGTTAACATTCCCAAGTTGCATATCAGTAATCCAAAGTAAATTCATGACTGTCATGATTATGAGAAAAAAGGCAACAAAAAGGGTCAGATGTTGTTCTGATCTGCTGTTTTTGTTGTTGTGATGGTTTCTTTGCACAGTTGAAACTCATGATATCATGACACAGTTGAAACTCCAGCATTAGGTTCTTGAAAGCTGCACCCCAAACATCCTTCAGTGACATGCAACAAAGCCTGGAGAGTTTAAATCCCTCAAAAGAAGCCCTTAATAGTGAAGATTAGAGATTTTTAGCTCTAGCACTGTGTTAGTCTCTTGCAGGTCAGTAAAGAAAAGGACATACTTGAAAAAGGTTAAAAGCATCGATTTCATCCACTAAAGTGAAAGGGTTAGTTGAGAGAAAATGCAGTTTCTCATTTTCCAGGTCAAGAAAACAAAGGACAATACAAAAATCACCGTCAAATATCGCAGGAGTCAGCTGGTGACCACATGACCACGATTGCGCAATCGGTGAATTGTGGGATATCTGTGTCGCTGTATATGTGAGATTATATGAGACCATCAGAGCATTGGAGAGCTTGTCATCACTGATTAAGACCCCCAGCATGGATAGCTGTGTTATATAGATAGCTTATATAATATAAGTGCAGATGTACAACTCAAAAGAAAAGCTACACACATTAATGAGAAACCACATCGTCACTAGCCTTCATCAACTACAGCAGAACTCGTGGGTTATGGCAACAATGTTTTGGAAATAACAGCAAAAATACAGTTGTATTGAGAAAACTGAGAAACTCTAACAAAATCTACTAGGGTAAATTAATCGGTTGATCAGCTTCAAAACTGCAGAGCAACAAATACTAAAATAAAGTACTGAGTAACCTGTAACTTTATCTGTTAAACATGCTACATAACAAACCATGCAAAAGCAGCAAACAATTAACCAAAAAAGTGATGGTTTATGTTGATTTACGTGGCAAACCAATGCCTGAATTAAACTAACTGAGTCCTTGACCGATAAATCATTTGGGTAGTTGATTATTTCGAGGAGTCTACAAAGTATTACAACGTAAAGTTTACATTTACAATTATTTATTAAGCAGACGCTTTAAACTCAAGTGACTTACAAATGAGGCAGCATTTAACATTACAGCTTTAATAAATAACAACAAATAAAGTTTAAATAAAGTCAGGCGATTATTGTTTTTTAGTACTAAAGGACTCATGTCCATCACTAATACAACAATAACTGCTAATGCAAAGCCAAATTGGGATTTTTCTGCCGAGTTAAACTCAGTTCATGTCAGCGACGGAGGACCATCTGTTATCAGTTCAGACAGAGTGGATTCAGTTTCCATGCAAAGAGATTTAGCCATGCAATGAGAGAAGTGTTTCTCACACACACAGACAGACACACAGACAGACAAAAATCTCAATGTGTCAAAGGTAAGATTGTAAGAATTAGTGCTGCTTAAACTTCAGCAGAGGTAGAAAACTAGGGTCCGTTTTACCTGGTTTTGACAAAAGAAAACAACACATCTTTCCCCTCTAATCTAGTCTAATGAAAGCTGAACTTTGAGAACAGCATTTAAAGCCCAATTGGAACAACAGAACACATCCTCTAAAAACGAGAGAGTAAACAAGAAGTGTCAAACAAAATCTGGAGCAAACAAAATCTGTCTTACCAGCCTCTGTTGTTCAAGCAGTTGATCTGCCTCCTCTTTCTCCTTCTTATACAGGATCTCCATCTCTGTGAGTCTGAAAATAATCGCAGCATTTAAAAGCTGCTCAGTGTGTTTCCTGTCTGCTAGATTATCCTAAAACTCTCACAATCCCACAATTCATGTGCTCACATACCATGTCTTCAAACAGCTTAAACGCCACAATAATGTAGATTTGGTCGTCTGTGGCTGGTGGGTGATGTTTTTATAAATGCAGTGTGCTCAGACTTTGGTTTGCTATTCAACCCTAAACTATATATCAGCTTAGATACGAGTTTCCCTTCAAAAAACATTCAGAGTTTAATACCAAAGCACCCATTATAACCGCAAATTTAGCTTATTTTAAAAATGAGAGTCTGAAATAAGTTATGCGACAAATCTTGTGATTTATACCTTTTCTCCATCTCTTGCTTCATGTCGATACCCTGTTTCTCCAGCAGTTCTTTTTGGGCAAAGGTCCAGTCCACCGGCTCCACGGGGGTCTCCACAGACGGGGGCTTCTCTCGCTCTGCACGAGCCTGCTCAGGGTGATTGAACCGGAATACATGGTTCTTTCCCATGATAATGCGATTACCTGAGGAATGAAAAAATATATACAACATTCAGACAGTAATATACAGTATACATTTGTAATATACAGTATACATTTAACATTTGCATTCCAGTTTCTATGTGACCTAAAACCTTGACTATATTTAAACTTTTGAAGTATTAAAGTTATTTAGGTTTTGCAAACATTGCTATATGCATATTGTGATACACCCGATATTTCAATAATTTCTATATATTTTGCAGCCCTAGTTGGTACATGTTGCTTTCAGGGTCACACAGCAACCTTTGCAAATATGCATTTATGATAATTACCAGAACTGCAACAGCCGTCAGTGACTCACCTGAGCGCAGCTGAACTGCAGAAGTCACTCGCTTTCCGTTCACATACGTTTCAGAAGCCTCACACGGGTCCAGCATGACGATCACTGCAGAAACAGCAGAGGAGACATTAGCTCCAGCCGCAGGGCTCAACAATGCAACATTTTCTGTCAGTAAAACATTTGCGCTAAGCATGTCTGATATTATTCTTGATGGATGTGATGATGTGAGTCTTCTAACCGTCTCCGCTGGAGTTTCTCTCACTGCGGAAGATACAGTGCTCCTCTCTGATGTGAGCTCCACTCAGAACAATGTCCTGTCTCCTCTCTGCATCTGCCTGACCCACCCTGTCAAAACAAGAGTCATTTTCATATTCAGACATTGATTCAACACAAGACTGGACTCACCCATGTTAAAGGCACCATTTACTCACCCTCACGTCTTTTCAAACATTTGACTTTTGAATAGAAATATGAGATTTCTGACAGATGTGCTTTTTTGTACCTTGTTATTCCATCTTTGATGTAATACAGGAGACACTCTGACATCAGAGGGTCTTCATTCAGATTCACGAGGTGAGGGGTCTGCAGGAAAACAGAGTCAATGTGAACTAAAAGCCCAAATCATTCTGATGTCACTACGGCTGCGTTTACACAACACACCAGTTTAACTAAATTAATGAGGTCAAACACGATAATCTCATTGGCTCACAGAAAGTACAGTCATCAAAACAGGTTAACAAACTAAATCCGGTGCTATAAATAGCTCTCAACTAAACATTGTAACTTTATTAACTACTGAACGTCACAGCTAGTGCTACATCACCAACCTTTCTGAGGACAAAAACACCCCATTAAAGTTGGTATAGAGTTCACAGGGTCTGTCAATGAATAGCTTTTTGATAAATAAAAGAGGTAAATTAAATTACACCATGAATGTAAACAAATGACAGGAGAGCTCTTGAGTTGGGCCGGTCTAGAGGCAGCTTAAATGTGATGTGTTTAAAGGACCCTACAAAGTCCGAATGTGATCATTGTAAACTGGTGATTTGCACTATGACAGTTTCTGGTGCACATCAGCGTCAGTGTTTGTGGATTACAGTAACAATCGTGGTGATGAATGCTGAGTTTACATGAGTTGTACCTTTTTGGGAGAAAAGACACCCAAGGTTCCCCCATCCTCTCTTATAGCCACACCCATTTCTGCCAGCAGGGCTTCTCTGAGGAGAAAAACAGACCAATGAGAACACAGAACCACAGTATAAAGGAACAGCATGTTAAAAAGTGTTACATATGCCACAAATCGTGGCATGATGGGATGGCCCTGACTGACCTCTGCATACGGATGGCCTCCGTCTTCCTCAACTTGTCCTCCCACGTTTCATTCAGCTCAGCTATGATCTTCTCAGACTCCTGCAAGAACATCAATGTTCACGTATCAGACTTTTCACCTTTTTTAGGTGACCCCATTGAAAGTGGCACTCATTGGCTTCCATTGTATGGACACAAAACCACTGAGACATTCCTCAAAATATCTTCTTTTGTATCCCACAGAAGAACTTTCCCTTTTAATACGACACGTTTTGGGAAGGCCCATAAATTTCACGCTCATATAGTGAATACACTGATACTGGCCTCAAAGGGGCGAGTCAGGGTCAAAAGCCAGACAGCACTAGAACAACAGACTGTATGGTAAAGGGCTGTAAACACTGCTAAATACAGGAAGTTCAACCCTCGTTGCTGTGTCTGGCTCTTATTGTCCTTTATATGTGAGAGACAACAGAACCATCTGGCCTGAGGAACAACACCTCTAGATCTTTCCTGAAAGGGTTCACAACCCTGAAGAACATCTGTTCTTCTAGAAAGAAACACTGGTGGATCTCTCTTTTTTAAACATGTGCTTTCATTTTTTTCACAAACACAGATCATAAAAGAAGACTGAGGCAGAAATATAAATATATTTTCTAATATGTTGCTAAATAAAATGCAATTTTATTTGTGTTGTGGCCATGATGACAATGCTGGCAGCACTTTTAAAACTAAATAATGAATAAGTTTTTCAGAGAAAGGTCAGACACATCGTGAGGTGACTGTGATGAAACCAGACTTCTCATCTGACTGTGGCATTTATTGGGGTGAGGGATGCACTCGTTTCTTAATATTCTGCAATATTTTAGGCTAGAACACAAAGAGCAGGTCTATTTTTGTCCAATTTCCTCCCAAACTGCGTCACAGCTAAGATTCACTTGTTGTAACCATGGAAACTGACTGGAAGCTCTAACCACATACACGTTTCCTATCTTTCTATCTGAGTGCTTGACTATCTAGTCATCGGTAGGTGGGAAAGTATGACAAGACCATTTTTGCAGATTTTGCTAGTAAGATGCTGCTAGTAAGACCTGAGGATTTTTCAAAGAGCATCTTTAACTTTACAGACAGCTGAGTTATCAGATATTATTAAAAAATAATCTGTCAGAACAAAAGCTGCATTAATTCACCATGTCATTCAAATACCTCTCAGGTTGCCATGGTGATGATGTATGAATAACATGCAAATTGTTATCAGTAGTACATCGAGAACATAAAAGGTCATTATCTCCATGGGCCTGAAGCACCTCCATTATCTCCATTTTCAGCCCTTGACTTGTCACTGTTTTGTAAAGGCTCGTACCTTCAGCCTCTCGATGGCCTCTTCTCCGCCCGGCGTGGACATGATGCGTTCCTGGATGCTGGAGGCAGACTGCAGACCGGCCGGAATGCACAGAGAGCCGGAGGACGGAGAAGCTGTCAGGCAGCTCATGGGTGCTGTGGAGAAATGGCCAGGCCGTTGGTTCTCTGAGGCAAGCAGGTCTCTATGCTTACTGTTGTGAATATCTTTCAGGTCTGAGCCACAGAGGAGACGGACGACACGAGGAGGAAAGTGAGGCAAAAATGATGGAGACAGAAACAGGAGAAAGTACAAGAAATGAAAAAAGGACAAAGAGGAGGAAAGAAGAACGTAAGACAGAGTTTACATTGAAGGATTACACGCCAGACAGACAGAGAGACAGCCAGACAGACAGACAGAGAGACAGACAGAGAGACAGACAGGGCAGAAGTTTTCACCTTAGGAAATATTTAATGTGCATGTTTAGATGTGCTACATGATACTGCTGTTTTTACAGCTTTAAATCACTTCTTTTTTTTTTATTTGGACTTGATTTAAACCTGGTGAAAACTGACATCTCTTCTCAGATGAGAGAGGAGGTGATGGAGGGACATCACAAGAGCTGCATTAAAAAACATGCTGCAGGTACAGACTAAAACATGCACAGCACTCATTCAAAACATCACAATGCTCTTCATGTTTGTCAGAAAAACCCTCAAAACACCTTCTGCTTCATGAAATCTCTCAGCGTACTTTATCGCACCAGCTATTTTTTTTTTACTTCATTTATCTAAAAAAAACTCGTGAAGCAACTAGGGCAGCATGACTGCGTTTGCAGCGCTGCATTACTGCTGGCTCCATGCGTTCAGATAATGCGACTGAGGCTACGAGCACACAGACCACCCCAAGCGTTTCAGTCGAGTTAAAAAACTCATATTTTCAGATGGTTTCTTGCATTTCAGCTTTTGCATAAAAAATGCAGCATGCAAAGCCAACAGGTCTGTATTCCAAATGCAACAAACAAGCTGCAGTTAGCGAGCAGAACAGACGTGAGGACGCAACTCTGTGACGCATTTACACACATTTGCTTCCACTGCCAAAATAATCATCGTCCATTGAGTCCACTGAAGAGAAGCAGGAGGAACAAGAGAGTCTGATTGGTCAAACAGGACTAGTAGAGGAATTAGGACATACATGTGACCTCATACAACTGGCATGCGGATGCGTGTTTACCTTTACGAACATTCACCATGGTTTTATTATAGCAAAAGTTTAGTACATCCAGTTTAAAAGACATTATAAAATGATTTCATTGCTCTTTTAGAGGTTAGTTACTGCAACATTAATGCAGAAACGCAGGTTGAACAGCAGAACTGCACTCTTGCAAATGCGTCAGGCAAGCATTCAGATATAAATACTTGTGCAGAGTACGTCAACACAATTGTAACACGATTCTAACAACTTTTGTCATGCAGTCAAGCTAAACTGTACGTTATCTTTGTACAGTAAACGCTAATCTCAGTCGCATGTTTATAAAAATGCGGTTAAATGATAACATTGAACATTCCATTACGACAAAGAGGGAACAACAGTAAGATAACACAGGATCTGTGAGTCTGCAGCATTAGATCAGAGCTGAAGAATTTGCCTCTTGAAAACACAGCCAGACTTGTATTTGTCAGGCATGTGTGGCCATCGGGGGGCGCTGTGATTAGACTTACTGTCCAGAATGTCCCCGAGACCCTGAGCCTGGAGCAGGTCCTTCAGCCGCAACACCTCGTCTTTGAGCTCTCGCACCAGCTTGGCGTTGGGGTCCTCGTTGATGACGGCATTACACTTGATCTGTTTGGCCCTGTCAGCATATCTGTGTAAACAAACAAACATTTATGAACCATTGAATATCCAAAACTGCATTTACATTTATGCATTTGGCAGAAGATTTTAACCAAGGCAACTTGCAGTGCATTCAAGCTAGCATGTGCATCCCCTGCAAAACGATCCTGGTGTTGCTAGCGCTAAAAGCCAAGCCACATGAAAGCTAAAACTACAGTGTTCTTAAACGTATTACCGCACAGAAACTAGCGCGGTGAGTGAGGGTGATGTCACGGTGATTGGTGTGAACCGGCACTCACAGGAAGTGAATCTTACCGGAGTGTGCTGAGAGTTTCATCATAGTTAATGTCAGCTGGGCTCAACGCGGCCACCATAGCCGTCCTGGAGTTTCCTCCTACACACAAGTGATAAGAAAATTATATATAAACATTTATGTATGTGTGTGTGTGTAAATACACCTCACACACATACTGTATATAGTTTTAGGCAGGAGTGTTTAATGTAACTGGTGGCTTATAACATCTCTCATATAATCAACAGTGTCGCTGGTATTGACGTTTATCATGTACCCAGATTCTCTCTCAGCAGCCACGTCAACACGGAGTCTCTGTAAGGAATGAACTCGGTCTTCTTTTTCTTCTTGTTCTGTTTCAAAACAGCCAGTGAAACATGTTGAGAAAAAGCACTTCAAAACAGCAGTACTACAGCTATAAGAATCAAGTGTTACAAGATAAATGTTACACGAAGAACAAACAGACGTAATCGGTTGAGGAGACTCAGTGGTTAGCGGTTAGTTACTGGGTAAGTTTACCTTGCTGGTACAATTATCCTGGACAGGGAAGCATGGCCAGGAGAGAAAGACAGACAGCACACAGTTTTAACACTGAAGACAGACAGGTTAACAGGCTGGAGAGACAGACGGGTACTGTAACTTATACTCACCACCTCAGCCAGGGCTGAAATAACCTTTCCAAGAGTGGTCAGAGATTTATTGATGTTTGCTCCCTCCTAAAAAGCAAAAACAAGCAAAATAATCATGTGTTGTTTAAATAACAGTCATGAATTTGTTATATAATGTATGTACAGTTTATTTCAGACACATGCAATCTCTTGATGAGTCTTTACTTAAAGACACTTTATCCCAATCTGCACTTTTAATTTTTAGCCGTCATTATTAATTACAATAATAACAATTTCTGATTTTGCGGTCACGTGCGTCACATATCCCGAACGTTTGTGTAGTGGAGGAGCGCTCGGTCACTTCCACATAAGCAGATGAATCTGAAATGAGGTTTTACTTTAAGTCTGGTTCCTTTGGCTCCTGTGGAGTCGGCACGCTCACTTCCTGCCAGATCCACCAGGCTGATTTTGCTGACCTGAAACCAGATGCATTCACACTGATCAACACAAAGCAAAGCGAATCTGTATTCTCTAATGATTCAGTAAAAACTCATCAGAAAAGTAACTGCATACGATTTGAAAATAAGGAAGCACTAGATGTGGGTAACATATTAGCCAGTTTAACCAGTTTACATTTATGCATTTAGCAAACGCTTTAATCCTACTTATAGCACAATGCATTCAAGGTATACCATTTATCAGTACGTGTGACGGTTCTCCTGGGAATCGAACCCACAACCTTTGAGCTGCTAACACAATGCTCTACCAATCAGCAGTTTTTATGGCACTGAATGTAAAATCACTAAAGCACGCCAACAAAACTGCTGTAATGTTTTTTGGGTGCTTTTTTGATTGCATTGCCCTTGAGTTTGAGCCAGTGGTCCTGCTGCCAAACTGAATGAGTCAGAAAGAAGAAGAAAAAGAGAGAGTGATAGAGAGAGAGAAAGAGAGAGACCTGTGTAGTGAAATCTAATGTAGTAGATCTGTATATTAGCCTCTGTGTCCCTGAACCCCCCCAGACCGCTTATGTGTGCACAGATTAGACAATGAGTCACACCAATACAGTCTCTCTCTCTCTCTCTCTCTCTCTCTCTCTCTCTCTGTCTCTCTCTGTCTCTCTCTGTCTCTCTCTGTCTCTCTCTGTCTCTCTCTGTCTCTCTCTGTCTCTCTCTGTCTCTCTCTCTCTCTCAGTTTTGTTTCTGTGTAGTACAGTTTCTGCTGAGTTGGTGTTAAAGGATTCCTCTGATGGGTCACAGGTGAGAATGGAACATCTGACCTTCTCTGTGGACAGGTCCGTCTCACTGTCGTGTTTCCTCTGGGTGAAAACGATGGTGAAGACGGCGTGAGAGCGGCTGCTGGTTTCGTTCATGTTGGTGGCAGCCACCGTTCTGAAGAAACAGAGTCAAATGAGTCCCGCAGCACAAAAACTCAATACAAATTCTTTTAAGTGGTACCTGAATGCTAAATACTTTGATTTCTCAAGTCTCAGACTTGTGTTTTGCTCTAGACTGTGCGTGGATCTCACCTGGCTTTGTTACCAGCGTCCATGAGGTCAGCAATATCTGTGTAGGAGGTGACGGCCAGTTTGGAGAGATCTTCTACATAGGGTCCGAGCAGAGGGTGTTCTCGCACACGCAGATTCCCTTTGTTCTTGGGGTTTAGCAGGTCCCTCACCCGCTCACAGTATATCTCCATATAAGCCACCTACAAAAGCAACCATATATACAGATGAGCTGTGATGTAAACGTAAAATCAGGGTGGGCTCTGTTGTCTCCTAACTCAGGGTAGTCGCATATCTGACTTAAAAATGGGCTGTAACAATATCAGACTTTCACTATCCAATTATCATGGCCAAAATAACTCTTTATTAATAACTCAATTTTAACAATAATAACAATATTACTGTGACTGCTGCTCACCTCCACCGAGTACGAGATCTCCTCGCTGTTATTGTCACTGATTTTCTCGAAGAGTTCTTCACAGAGCTGGAAGAGGAATAAAAAGATCTCATTAGAGAGAGCGATCGATGAACAGCACAAATAACTCCAGGCCTGCTGGACGTGCTAAAGCACTAATGCCTTAATGTCTTCTGGCCATGTCTGAGATCAGAAACATCTCAGTCATTGTTGGTGTTTTAAGCATGTCTTTTACTCGTGTCCATTGGGGCGACACGCAACCAGGTGTGTGTACCTGAGGAATGATTCCTTCCTGCCCCTCCTCCTGTTTTCCCATCATGGTGTAGGATTTGCCAGCTCCGGTCTGGCCGTAGGCGAAAATGCAGACGTTGTAGCCCTCAAACGCATGCTGCAGCATCTCCTTCCCGATGTCATTGTACACGAGGCTCTGTGACGCAAAGGACGGGTCGTCCGGCTGGACACGAGAGAAAAACATTAACACAGAGTTTATTTTGAAGGATGATTCAATACCGCTGAAAATCTGACTTCACAAACAATTTATTGTCCACAGAAACCAGATCAGCAGAAAACAGAGAGAGTGAGACACTTACTGAGGTATGAGACCAGTAGGAGTAATCAAAGCTGAAGGACTTGGGTGCCTCTTTTGGGTTCTTGGAGTTCAAAATAGCTGGAAACAGAGGGTGGAAAGACAGTCAATACAGACACGACAAACACTAGTTTTATCTACTTTAAAAAAAGGATTTTCTCCAAGAACGGCATAAGAGGGTTCATAGACACCTCACCAGGACGTCTCTATGCAGCTACTCCCTTAGGAAAACCAAAAAAAACAAGGTCACTATAGTTGTAGGTACTCACAAATTAGCCACGGTTTTGCTACAGCAACCACAGTTAAACCATCAAGTAAAACTTGATGTGACAAATGATGATCATTGCACCAAAAAACATGGTCACTAAACTTTCACTTTAATAAAAACATGGTTAATTTTTGTAAGAGCTATTATAATATAAGGTGGTTGCTTGGGTGTTTTGGTGGTTTATTACCGGTGACATTGAACCCTCCACCGACCAGCTGTGAAGGTTTAACAGGAAGTAAATTGCTGATCTGTTAGTAACATGCACAGAATCATCATTTAAGGCTCCAAACTGTTAAAGCTCAATATAATCAAGTGACACCGATTTCAAACGTTCTCTCAACGCTGTAACAAATCAGATTACATCATATTCACCAGAACAAAGCCTTTACACTTCAACAGGAACAAAACTGATCCATGTAAAAGACAATAATGGCTCAAAAATGTAAAATTCTTTCTTTTCTTGTCAGTCACTGATTCTCCTGTTGAAATATCTTTTAAATGTCCTGTTTTTCTCTGCCAGTCGATCACAAGAATAATTTATTCACAGACAGAAAAGTTCTCTGACAGATGTCTAACATACTGTCCATCTCTGTCTGTCTGCAGGTTGTGATATATCCCTGCAGTCTTAATAAACAGGAATTTAAAGGTTTCTCTGGTATTTTATGTGTTCCAAACATTCAGCTCTGCCCTCATCTCAATTACTCCACGCAACAGACCGGTGCGGGCCGCCCATAAGACTGCGGGACCGCAGGAATCTACCGCTGGATATTTATAAGGATCAGAAAGCCAGCTGCTGGTGCAGTCCCTTAAAGTCATCCCATATGGCTCTCTCCTCGCCCCAAGCATGTTTAGGCCCTGATTCGATCCAGACAAATGCAATCCACAGCCAGAACGCAGGGTGGCGAGGTCAGTTGGCTGGGTGGGCGGAAAAAAGAAAAAGGGTGACTGACAAATGCGATGTGCATGCTCGCATCCTAGCAACCGTCCAAACAAAACGTAACAAGATGCTTAGGCTGTGCCTGGTCCCACTTCAACAGAAGTGACTGACCAGCCCAGATATGTTTTTCTGACCAAAACAGATATGTTTTTCCATTTCATAGCTTTTGTAGATAAAATAAAGAAGAAAGTGTGGATTAAGAACCTGCCTAATCTCACAGTTTTCAGCTATAGTTGAGGGAGGGTTGGGCACTGGTTTCCCTCTCGCTGCAAGGTGTACGTCAAACACTGGTTGGAGAACAGGGCTGGGTGATCAAAAAAACATTTGCATAATATTTGCAATGTTTTTAATAATTGTTTTAATTGCATCTCTAAGCAAGAAAAGATGCAAAAATGATGCTAGGGTTGATAAGTTCAACTTAACTTTCTATTTACCTGTATTAGTTTGAAACAGTGTACAGGGTGAGTCATAAATATTTTTGGTTGGTTTTCTTAATAGAGAAAGCCTATAATATCTCCTTAAGCTGTTTCTGAACTTAAATATTATAAATATCAAGATATATACAAAGAAACTGAAAGTACTGAGATATAACTCAGGCCTACACAACAGGAACTAAAGGGCAGGACAAATCAATCCACAAATGGTAGCGAAAAATATTCATGAAGGGCCTCTTTCTCAGAGATCTGTAGTGGCCCAGTTCATGTGATGGAGACCTGGGTCATTCAGGAGAAAGAGAGGCTAAATAAAGAGGGATCACACCTCTGACCTGAGGCCAGCTGGAAACTGGAGCAGTGGGTAAAACACATGGGGATTTACATTACTGCGGTACCTCTGCCCCTCATTCCTGGAACAAAATGCACAGAGGGACTATTAATGCCTCTCCCATCATGCACTCTGTTCATCAGACATATCAGAACACCTCACACACTCTTACTCACAAACGTGTCACCCCCTCACACCTGTTCCTGTCACCTGCCAACGTCACCTCTTCAGTTTCAGTCTGGACATCCGTGCCAGTGGAAACGGGGAACTCCAGGAAGCCACTGAAACTATTTAATCATCCACATTTAAACATTTAGCAGATGCTCGTATCCTGTAGCGAGCTACAGTGCCAGAGGTCTCCAGTGAGGTCCACAGATCTGCAGTGTTAATCTCCAGCTCTAATGCTTCTCACCTGAAAAAGATCTTTGGGACCGACAGAAACATCCATTGGAGGAGGCTGAAGATAAACTCCAGGAACATGGATTGGAGACCCCTGTCCTATACATTTGACAAATTCATGTGTTATCTGAGAATCAAACCTGTGATAAGGCTAACATTAGTAGAACAACAACATTAGATGTGCATTTATACACACACAATAGAACTGATATGGCAGAACACAGAGGAAGACACAGAAACAAGTCAAGTATCTGTTTATTAGCCTTCAATTTTTGTGTCTCCACCAACAGCATCATGAGTTTGGCCTAGCATGAGCTGTGAGGTCATTAGACTTCACCCACCTCAGGCCCAAGATTTAGAGAACAATGAACTGAACTTTAGAATGGCTGTTCACAATCCCACACACTATAAACATCAACCTCAGTGTTTGGATAACAACACCATTTCTGCCATTTCTGTTTTCACTGGAGCTTCACTGGAGTGTAAAGTTTCTGGACTGTGACTACATTAGCAGAGGAAACCAAGACTGTGTCTGTACTCCATTTCACTAAAAATCTGAGAATCAAACCTATGACCTTGGTGTTGCAAGCTTCACACTCTTCCTGTAGTTCACAGGAAGTCAGGTTAGCTGAAGGACACCAGCTCAACTGCACAACATGTAAAACCACAATTTACAGATCCAGACAGATTCCAGACTACAGGTATACCAGCAACATAACTGCTGGTAGGAAAGGCTGAATGTTTTGCCCTCTAAATTCTGCTTTTCATTGCATGGATAATACAGTGAGAGGTCATTTAGATGCTCCACCATTGTCTGGATACACAGCTCACATTTTATCTTGAGAAAGATAAAAGCACAAATGAAAGGTACAATGAGAGGAAAGCAAGCAGAGGGTTTATCTCAAGAACCTCTAGATGACCATCAACCCCAGATGATTCATTCATTAATGAGAAGACACACAATTACACCAGCAAACATGATAAACATCAACGCATGTCCTCAAAGCTCTGTTTGTTCTTCATCTGCTTGTACCATCTTAATTAAATGTGCTGTGTGTCATTTCCACACCAAAGGATTTGCAAAATGAAAAAGAAAAGGTTACAAAACAAGTTCCTCAACCATTTCCACCAAAATCACAAACCAACCTACAAATGACTCACAGTCGTCTCTGCGCATTAAACTGGAAAACATTTTAACATTAAAGCTGCAATCCAAAACTTTTGCCTCTCTGTCGCCATCTCTGTTTGAAACATAAAACTGCAGGTACTTTTCTTTATGAATGTTAAAGTCAAATGAAGTCATAAATAATTTATCACGTTTCATCTCACTGCACAAACGCCAGGAAGTGACCTGAATTTCAGCTCATATCAGGAGCTTGATTATTCCTGGATGAAAGACACTTTATAGACAAGCACAGACATCCACTTCCACCAAACGGGTGGAGTGAAAACATGAAACTCAGTCATGTGACATGAATGGAGAGCTGTTGTGTGTCTCTAACACTTTCCACTTTTTACTGAAGGTATCTTTGTCCTGATAGCATGAGAATAACCTCACGGTTCACAGCAGAAGACTGTGATGTTCTCTCACACTCTCATGCATGTGATGGAGGCTGTTCTCAGCATCACCACGGCATCTCGCACCCGCGCCACCCTCTACATCAACACAATATGCACTATAACTGTTATTACAGAGCAGCCAGGCAAACATAGATCTCAAAGAAACATCCACAGACTAAATAAATCTATGAATGACAAGATATTAAACCTGGGAATCAGGGTGCAGAAATAATCTTTGTGTGATCAATAATAACTGGGGTATTCCAACAGAAACTCTGGTTATCATGGGAAATTTGTGCAAAGGTAACTCCCGACCTTCATTCAGACTAAAACCAAATGAATGTACCACAAGTTCTGCTGAACTTCATAAGGTGAAACCAAACTGATGTGAGTTTTCATTTCCTCTGTCCAGATAAACTACTTAAACATTTCTTCAGCTCGTAGCTGCTTCTCTCTCTTTCATATGTCCAGCTGGATGCATCACATGCTGTGGGTGAGCTTTTATTTTTGGCCTGCAGTAAATCAAACACTTTCGGTGCTTCTCAGATCTTCTAATGAAGACAAGTCTCTCCCAGCAGCTCACAGTACATGTGTGGAGAAGAGCATGAGCTTGATTCAACTGTAACAAGTACCCTTAAAAGTACACATGCATTAGACACTGTAAATACAGACCATTGTTATATTCGGTGACATACAGAATTTTACATTAATGCATTTGGAAGATGTTTTTATCCAGTGCATTCAAGTTATCCATGTGTTCCCTAAAAATCGAACTCACCACCTGTGTGTTGCTAACACAACGTTCTGTAGCTAATGTTTAAGAGTTAGAGACGGTGACTGATAAAGCAGACCTAGACTTATAAGACATCAGCCTTCTACTTGACAGATGGCAAAAGACTGAGGTGCGGTGGTGAAGGTTCGCAACAGCTGTTCTAGATCAAACCTTTCTCTGCAGCAGACATCACACACCGAGACGTACCAAAAAAGGAAAGATAAATAACAAAAGTCAAACAGCTGACAAGAGAGAAATGATGCAATGCAGAAAGAAAGAAAGAAAGAAAGAAAAAAAGAAAGAAAGAAAGAAAGCTGTTGCTAAGAAGTCCTGACATGGTTTTTAACATGTTGCTATGGGGTTGCTACGGTGACTAGACCAAGTCAAATAAGCCCTGTCTGATATACCCTGTGTCTCCTCAGAGTTAATCTAGGGAAATTTTTTGTCCCTTCAAAAAGAAATTTGTCTTTTTTAATTAAGCAACAACCCTTTTTCAGCAAAATTTAGTTCTTCACCCTTTAGTTTTAATGCTGTTCTGTACACACATGGATCTTAATTTTCACTCCTGCATTTAAATGCAGTTGTATAAAGAATAAATTGTGTAGGATTATTATAGCAATAATAATGCTTGTTTTGTTCACTATGATCTTCTGTCATTGTAACCAGCGAGCTCTCACTCAATATTTCTTGCTGATATTTGTTCATCACACCTACTGCTTCAGACGGAGAAAGAAAGAGATTTATTCCCTCTTTCATAAAGGAAAAGGTCAAAATAACAATTGGTTCAATGCCCTGCGGATGAAGTAAGAGACACAGATCTCTCAGAAGAGATATGAGGGAGAGAAAGAGTTTTACAAGATAAATCCCCTTAAAACTCTCTCTTCTAGACAAAGAGCAGAGATGAAAGAAGATCAGATCAGGCAATTTCATTTTCACATATGCAAAAGAAACTATCAGCTGTGCCTGCGGTGTTATACGGTTGCTAGGGCGATATGAGTGATTTCCTATTGGTCCAGGCTAAAGGTCCCACCCCCAAGTGTCTGGGACAATCTGCTTCCTACATGTGTAGGTTCAAGCTGAAGTATCTAGACAAACATTCACTCTAAGCATGAAGCCTAAGCAAGCAGTCTGATCAGTGACTATCACCCTGTTTAACAAACACTTCTACAACAAAACATTAAGGTCATCCTGCCTTTTGTTTAGCGTTGTAGGATGTGTGTCACGAGATTCCCTGATGGTTCAGCAGAACTGTACCAGGACAACATTCCCAGCATCCCATCTGCAACAGTTCTGATCAAGACAGGTGGGCCAGACGCCAACCTCACGCTCTGGTTTCTGTCCCTGAGCTCTGCGTTACTGTAAAGCACCAGTGTCTTGCCCCTCAAAAGACTTTCTGCTTTTTACACTTTCTTCCTTAAAAAATCTGTTTTTAAAGAATTAACTGTTTTTGCTTCAGGAGGACAATGTGTGATGTCAACAAAAGCTTAACAAGTGAGATCACTGTTTATCTATTACACACAAACTTACAGATATATAACTAAAGATCTCTATATTCACACTCTACATAGTTCACGTGCTCTTCATTAGGCTGATAATGATTAGGGTTGAAGATGTGAATTTCATACTGTATATAAATTTCATACTGTATTTCATTTATAAACATATTCACTTCCTAAATAAATGTCTTCATCTCTGTGTCATAAGTCCCATATATTCCCATAAATTCCCAGAGTTTCCAAAATGCCTGTCATTTCTTAACCCTAATAATGACAATATCTACACCTCAATTCATGCTTTAGCTGATGTTAAGACATGCTCATAAACACACTACAAACCCTCAGGCGTGGATTCTTGAGTCTCACTTTCCACAGAAAGGGGGTTTCACACAGAGTGACTTTTTCCTTCCTGTTTCAGAAAGACTATCATCTGTGCTTTTGTTCCACGTCTATGGTCACTCATGTCGCCCTTTTGTAAAATAATCCACCAATTTTGAGAATGCCAAGTTTTCTTTACACCCTGAAGGTAAAAATCATCTTATACCGACAGTAACACCCTGTCTGGAGTGTGTGACAATATGAGCATCTTACAATTCAGACAGTTATGCCAAAGCAAGCATGGAAACAAAGGGTGTATTTAAAAAGCACTTACTAGTGGAGTTTCCTTGCATTTGTATAATGCATTTGGACTCTTTGCTGATCTCCCGTGAGTTGAAGGGACGAACTCTGACGGCAACCTTCACTGAAGCTCCAGACATGGCTGAAGCGGTCGTGTGTCAATCCCACAGAAAAGATCTTCAGAAAGAAACAAAATGTTTTCATTGAGTTTGAGTTATTAACTATTAAAGGCATCCGAACATAATTCACGGGCGTGATTAACATGTTATCCTGATATTTCATCCAATCTGTTGAGTAAGCATGTTCTGAAGATCTCTTAATAAACATAAAACTGGGAATACATGGGAATTGTGTCACATGGATGAAGAAATTTCTGGTGCTGTTAGATGGTTTCTTCATAAACTCGTGAACATGGCTGCCGCAGGGCTGGGCCTATCAGCAGACTAGTTAGTAAACACATTTATCTGACTAAGTGACAACTAATGGAGATGACATATGAGAAAACATGGACTGACACATCACATGCATCACTCACCGACAGCTTGTGAATTACAACAAACATGAATTATGCATAAATAATCTTATAATTTTATCATAACGCATAAATCTTATCAGTGTAGCAGAAACGCAAACAATCACAAATTACAGGTGATGTTTTCATCTGTGCCCTCATTGCATGAAACACAACTATGGCCAAAGAAAACACAAGTCTACTTCTAAAGACATTTGTTTATCTGTTTATTATCATTTATCTAATATTTACAGAAACTGGTGGCACTAAAACAGTCTGTTTAACGTTAAAGGACAAGCTGTGTTTCAGTGTTTATTAACAGCACGTATTGCTATAGTTGCACATTTAAAATAAAGATGTTTGTCAATAACATGCATCACAATGTTTATTTATTTAAAATGGCTTTTATCAGCTGTTGCATTGTGACCTGTATGTTTTCTCAGACAATCTTTCTATGAACTCTCTGACTTTATTTGCTTTGCATAACCTCGTACTGTTTTATCACTTTGCTCGCGTACATTTATAAGTAGATCCTTCAATATTAACTAGGTTTTAATTAAGATAACTAAGTTTTAAGGACGATATAAGCAAACATTCCTGTTCACGACCATTACAAAAGGGACCCCGCAATGTTAACTCAAACCCAAAGCTAGAAGAAATCAGATTATTTAATAAAAATAATAAAGAATAATAATAAAGGTGTAAGAAAAGACTGTATTTACCTTTATATCAATATATATATATATGTGTGCAGACGCAGGACACGATGTCTTCAATGACGTCCGGCACAAATAATAATCAGAAAAGGCTGAAGGATAAGTTTGCTATAAATCCTTTCTGGTTATATTCACCCATTATATGCGCGTTTCATTCTTTACTAGTCGTCTGGTTAACTGGTTTGTTTTAGTTAGACTAGCGCTGTTATCTTCACGTCGCTTCTCTCAGATACGAACGAATGCATTGATTTACGAAGTCATGACGTCACTGCCCTGTCAACAGCTTGATTGAAAGCCGGCTCGGCCAATAAGATTACAGAAATGCGTGAGCGATGCGTCGCTTAGCCAATAAGGATGCGGAGAAAACTGAAGTGGGCTGGATGTCTGTGACGTAACATTGCAGGGTCGCGTACGATCCGCTATAGCGTGGCGCCGCCTAGCAGGAAAAACGTCTTTAAATACGTGATAATATACCTAAAAATACAATCCGTAACTTTACACTCTCTACCGCCATCTCTGTTTGAAATATAAACACAATATAAATTTGAAATAGTTTACGTACTTTTCTTTACGTATTTTAAATGAAGCCAGACTGACGTTTCCCGGGAAATCGGACCCGACAGCTCAAATTATAAATCATTATTATAAACCCCAAGAGAGCATGTTAAACACTAATCTGTCATGTACTTGTTAATAACTAATTTTGTTCATTTATAACCGAAAGAAGTTACAGATTGCAGCTTTAAAATGTCTTAAATCAGTAATAATCTGGAATTGACCAGATTGCTCACCTGTCATTAAAGAGTGGCTGTGAATGTTCTTTTAATAGATAATTATAGCCATTGTGTCTTAAGAAACTCATGGGATACTCATGCCTAGATGTAATTACTTCATTCAAACCAAATAATGAGTTGAAGTCGTCATCAAACAGCCCATTTTGAAAATTATATTTACCAGTTTTGAACAATTCATGAACAGTCATAAAATTGTAGTTTGTATTTTAAGATGGGTGTATTTAATTGCAATTTAATTGATTGTAATTTAATAATTTATATTTAATTTTTTTGATTTGTTTGACTAAGAGCGGTAAACCAGTAAGTGTGAAAATAAATAATTTTCCACAGCTGGGTTTAAAAGTAATAACACGAGTTGGTGAACTTTTTTAACCTGAAATACATTTTGGTGAACACAAATAAACTCACGAGGAGTCTGCATTTAAAACACAACATCATTCTCTCTTTTGATTCAGGGTCTCGGTTCCAAATCAGGAAAACAAGAGATCCGCTGTCAAAGGCCATACACACAATATTCCTGTTTATTTAAAGCTACAATCCGTCACTTCTTGGGTTAAAAATGAACAAAATATGTTCAGTGTTCAAAACAGTCTCCTTACTATACAGTGATGGTAAGTTTATATAATGATTTTTAGAGGTTACAGATTGCAACTGTTATATATAGAGACCTATTTTATATTTTCTACATTTGACAATCCAGGACTTTTAAAAGTGATTTTTAAATTCTTTTTCTCTTCCAAGTGTTGTTTAAAAGTAGGGCTGGGAATGTAAACTGTCTACAGCTAATGCTCTGTGGTAGCACTGACTGTTCAAATGGAAACACTGGTATTGATTAACTATTTTCTTCCAAACAGCACACAAACATAAAATGGATCTTTGTTCTGTGTTCTCTCAGACTCATTTAACCGCATCTGCAATGTCAACAAAACAAGAAGCAATTTTTAAAACATCCAATTTTGACAATTGTGGTGTTTGAAACTCAGTATGCATGTGAGAACATTCAAATTCAAACATCAAATCCAAATTCAAAATGTTTCAAAAGTCTAAACTTTATTATGTTTCAATTCAGAACCACGAGCCGTTCAGACAGTGGCTTAAAGACGATAAAGGGAGGCAAAACAATTTAGGTACTGTCATATTTTTTCCTGTTGAATTCAGTTCACATCTAAACTGAAGGTAAGCTTGAATCACTGAGAATAACGGCTGCTCTGTTTCTCTCTCATCCAGGCCTGGATTCGCTCTTTCAGCTCTGGGACTGTAAGAAGAGACAGAATAGAAACAGCATTTTACAGTCTACCAAACAGATGGTCAAAAGAAAATTATATGAGCTCACACATGAGGAGCAACAGCAGAGTGTGTACCTGGCTCCAGCATGCTCTCATTGAGAGGCTGTCTGTTGAACGGGTCTGTGGGAGAGTTGAGGAGATGTCTCAGGATGATGGCTCGGTCCATGATGTTACCAGAGGGCAGTTGCACAGGGTCCGACATAAGAGTGTCCATCAGTGGATCTGTCATTTAGATACGTTATCACTGTTATTTACTGCCCCTAGCTGATCAATTGTACATTAAGCATTTTAAATATAACCCTTCTTAAGACATTTAAGCTCGGTTTGACAGACAAGGCTTAAGCCCAGCCCCAGACTAATGTGCATGTTAAAGCCGTCTTAACTGAAAGCTACTTGCACTGAGAAGTCTTAAAACATCCATCGCCATTGTTTTGTCTCAAGATACACACCAGTAATAATGTTCTAATTTAACTCAGGCCTACTGCTGGCCTAATCTAAGCCCGTCTGTAATACCAGGCCTTAGACACAATATTTAGAACCCACCTTTAAACTCATCTGGGGCGTCGCTGTAATCCATCTCAGATTGGGAATTGCGAGCTACTATCTCCTCCACCTTCTCAGACAGGAGTTTGAATTTTTCAATAGCGATGGTGGATTTTATTCCCGCCTTTCTCATTTTGGAAATGACCTCCTCGAAGAGTTCTCTGCTGTATGACCGCTGAATATGAGCAGAAATAAAACAAGACGAGCATTAAAGATCAAGAAAAGTGGACGAGGAAAGATATTAGGATGACAAACTAGCAGATGGGTCAGATGTTTAATTCTGTATTGTGAAATTGTGGAATTCATTTTCAGGTTATTTTTTCTAACTACATTACAATAATTGTTGACTCCCACATTTGACATTTCGTTGCATTTTTGGCCTCAAGCCTCCATTGGTTTTAGACCCGGTTAAGACCTGGACCTGGTTACAGACCTGGTCATCTGCAATAGCTTTTGCAAATCTGGCACAGTCCAGCTGCAGGTAGATGTCCGTGAGCTGATCCAGGAGTTTCTTTGGCTCAAAACCGTATTTTTCCGGGTTTTCGACCTTCAAGTCCCGACATTTAGGTCCACACAGCTGCTGAAGGTTATAGTTCAGCATGGCAGCGAGACGAGGGCCCAGTTCCTGTTCAGAACCACAGCAAACATGTCAGCCATCGTACCAAGAGCTGAATTCATGATGTGCACATATGATACAGCTTTAGCTCATTAGAGTCAGTGAATCGATCCTCTCACATCTGCTGTGAATAAACTCAATGCTCCACTGCATCTGCTCAATATCCCTCAAGACTATAAATACCTGCAGAGCACACGCGCAGCAGACATGCAGCATGACAAAGCTGCATGTTTTCACCTATCAATCAAACCCAGAGTGATCGGATTTTGCGACACTGTACCTGTTTTCCAGGTTATTCAATTAAATTCAATTTTTTACTCAATTCACATTTATTTGTATAGCGCTTTTCGCAATACATAAAGTTTTAAGGACGACTTACAGAAAATAAAAACTGTGTTAGCAGCGCAAAGGTTGTGGGTTGAAGTCACTTTAGATAAAGCATCTGTAATAAGTGTAAATGTACTTACAGGTCTCAGGAAGGGCTTCTGCACCTGTTTGGTGAGGATATGGAACATGTCTACGGTTTCGGTGGCTAACGCCAGGTATGACCGCGACACTCGCTCGTCCTGAGTCAGTTGAGACTGACGGCTGTGCTGCTGCTCCTGAAGACCAGAACGGTTCATTCAAAACAAAATAACGACACAATTCATAATAAGTGTTCCTATATTGTTAGAGCATCCCAGCTAACAATTTTAGGGTGTAGGAATGTTTCCTTTAAGTAACAAAAACATTAGTAATGTTATTCTGCCAAATGTAGAAATATAAAAATGTAAATGACTCCAGCTAGCTATATAGCTATATACAGTATATAAACATTTATACAGTTTATAAACAGATAGTGTGTTTATAAGACTGTTATCTGCTGACCCTGGGCAGCTGTTCCCATTGCTCTTTGTTCTTCATCTCCTCCTGGATCTCATGGATGCGTTTCAGAGACTCCAAACTCTCGTCCAGCAGAAACGTCGTATCGTTGATTAGCATGTTAATGTAGCGCACAAACTGCTTTCCAGAGCTACAGAATGATAGATTAAAAAACACAGATGGATTGAATACATTATTTACTGCTGGCACTTCTACTCAGATGTTTCCAGCAGTTCAGACTTCAGCAGCTCTACTCACTTGAACTCCTCCAGAAATGTTCCCTGATGGCTAATGTTCTGCCAGAGGCTTTTGAAAATGGTGCTGATGTGGTAACGAATGGTGAACTTGTCATAAAACTCACTTGTGGCTCCGGTGTGCTCCACATCTATGATTAATCCATGAGGATAAAAAAATAAAATGCTTAGAATACAATCAAAAGGCATTTTGTTGCCCCGCCTCCCTGCTGATGAAAAGGAACCGCCCCCTTTCACCTGTGTAGAACTTCATGAGGGCGGGAACGAGTTGATTGATAGACAGCGAGTGGTTCTCCATCATCTCGAAGAATCGCTGCGTGCGCGGCTGCACCGCGGGGTTGGTGACGAACAGAACCTCCACCAGCTTGGCGATCAGGTACGGGTTCTTAATGTAATTCTGGCTGCAAATGAAGACCACCAGGAAGGTCACGATGTCTTCAGTGCACGGCTCAAACAGAACCTGCGGAAAGTACCTGAGAAACCAATCAAACAACGACATGAGTGTGTGAACCTGAGACGAGTGTTTGGTACTGCAAACTCACTCCAGAAAACCTCAACGTTCCTCGAATCAGAAGAACAAGTAAAACAAACTTTAAATACTAAACTTTTGACTTCTGTTAAAGTGTTTCATGTATAACTGTACACGCATGTGATGTTATCAGACTTACTGTACAATAAAAAGCAGGAACTCAGCCACGTCTTCAATGTAAAACTCGGGCAGCCCTGCAAAGCCTTTGGGGATCTCGGGGTTGAGAGGCAGACTGACGCTGTACGCAGATACAAAACAGAAAATCACAACGGTTTGGTCATCTTGACGGAACCGAACGTATCTGAGATGTCAGGAAGTGAACTGACTGCGGGTAGGCGGGTTCCACCATGCGCAAGATCAGCTGGATGACCATACTGAAGAACTGCAGGCATCTGCGCAGCAGGTTCTCGTCCAGCAGCCCTGCGTCTGCGCAGGCTTTGGAGCGCACCAGTTTCTGTGCACACAACAACAGAGTTTAAAAATACACTAGAGCTCAAAATGATTTAGTTGCTAGTATTTTGTTAGCATCTCAGAAAGGTAAAGATACATTTTGTCAGCATGAATGCTTTACTGTTTGAACAGTTTAACACTCACCTTCAGCTGGGTTTTACATCTCTTCAGCATTTCCCGATGACGACCAGCCAATGGAGAATCTTTCCACTGACTCTCACTGTTCTTCAGTTCCTCCACCGTCCTGTAACAAACACACACGCACAATGTTGCATTTATGAGGACTCCCCATAGACTTGGTTTTTATACTATACAAACGGTTTGTTCTATCCCCCAACCCTCATCCCTAAACCTAACCATGACAGAAAACTCTCGACCTCTATTAACTGAAACAAAAACAAAAACTACCATTTTGTATGATTTTTAAGTGATTTAGTTTATAAAGACAAATATAATATAAACATACAAATATTTTCTGTTATTTATTTATGCGTTATATTTCAGAAATAAAGAATAAATTACTGAGTGAATTCTTAAAACACCACAAAGAATAATTCCAGCACATCTAAATGTTATGACTCCTCCCACCAGCAGGTGTCCCTAGTGCTTCTGACCTGTTCAGGTCCCGTATGGCCCTCAGTCTGCGGATGTAGCGTCTACAACACGGCAGGATGGACAGATGATGTGCGTGTAGTGTTAAGAAGAAGCACTCGGTAGGAAACTTGGGCTCTGAAAACCTGGACGAGTCGTCATCTGGAGAAGAATGGGAAGAAGAACGTTAAATGGAGGTTTTGGAGATGTTGTTGGAAGTACTGGTGTAACAATGAATGCAGATGGTTCCAGACAGCTCCTCCTGGAGGAACCTGACGTACATTTGTGGAACCTTCAACATTTTAATTAGACACCCAGGTCTTTACACCTAAGGCAGCACCACCCCCAGAACTTCCAACCTGATTCATCTGCTCCAGAAGAAAGCTTTCACTTACGTAGCTCTGCGAGCCAGATCTTCAGCTCCTCCATCGTGGCTTTGAGCCGGGTCTCCTCCGGACTGACGTTAAGTCGACACTTGGGGTGGAAGATGTAGAAGGGGTCCACTGTTTCCAGCTTGATCTTCATACTCAGCTGCTGGAGAACCCACAGGAAGTTCATCATGAAGCCGTCTGTGGACACCAGCTTATCATCCGTCTGCATCTGAGCCTTCTTCACGTTCCGGTTCACCAGAGCTGCCATGTAGCTCAGAGCTGCTTCTCTCGTTTCTCCATTCAGCAAGATGTTGTGCAGAATTTTAAACAGATCTCCCTGTCAAACCATCACCAACACAAACAGCAAGAGTTAGAATGTACACTGTGAACTTAAACACTGCTTTAAATATGAAGTGACCATTGGCATGACTTGAACATGGTCTTGAGTTTTTGAAAACCAAACTGTGAAGTTACTTGTACTATAAAGATCAAATGTGTACATTTTTAAAAGAGAAAAAGTGATGCTAGCCCATGAGAAAGCTGCTGCTACGGTGGAATGCGTGGTTACCAGGGTGTTGCTATGCAGACTAGTGTTAGTCATTAGCAAGCACCACTGAAAAACAAACAGCAGACTGTCGCAGCTTATTAAAAATCTGTAAGCGTAGGATAATGATAATGACAGCTCACCCTGGCAGACTCCAGATAGTGCTGAAGCGACTGGCTGACCACACGGGTGTTCTCCATAGTTATAGCAGGGCCTGAAAAATACTTATCCCCCACTTTAGTCTACAAAACAGCAGGAGAAAAATAAACCATGTTACTCTCATAATTACTCATTAACTCTGTATATTAGCCTGAGTTGTTTCAGCAGTAAATCAACTCTTACATCATCCTCCACAAACACAGACAGACTAAAGAAAGACCCCAGGAAGGACAGTCTTTGAATTTCTCTTCCTGTCCCGGGACTGAGAGGGTCAGGACACCACAATGGCAGAGAGGTGATCTAAAATACACACAGATACACATCACAGGTGTGACTGAAGATCATAAACAATAACCTGCGGGAAGCAGAACGACATACCAGACTGCATATGGGGTGAGTCTTCCCAAACTTGATTTCACAGAGCTCAGCTAAAGCCTGTAAAACAATGAGATATGAGTCACGACATGAGCAGGACATGAAAAAGAGCCGTTCAGCAGAGCAGTGCACCTGAATCCAGTTTGAAAGGTCAGAGATTTCTGGGTCACGAAAGAACGTTTCATCTATGTGACTTTTGCAGTGGATAAAATACTTCCAGAATAACATATAAAGCTGCAATCTCTAACTTCTGCCTCTCTATCACCATCTCTGTTTGAAACATAAAATTGCAGGTTAATTTACATACTTTTCAT
>JAZGTK010001529.1:0-38848 GCA_036877625.1 Ambastaia sidthimunki | reverse complement strand
AAAGTAATTAAAGGATCGTTTGCAGGACTGTATACTGTGACTGTATACATTTTTAACATAAAGATTAACCTAAAGATTAACCTAAATTTAAATGTTTATACTATTTGTATAAGGAAAAGTGTATTTTTATGACTTATTACACTATTTCACCATAGGTTTATTCACCTTTGCATTTTTTTAAATTTCTGTGTGACAAATGAACTTTTAGTACAGAAGTACAGATGTTCCATGTTGTCTCAGGTAGTCATGACATAAAACCTGACTGTATGATAACTGTATTGTTTTTTGATAATTGTATACAGAATCATATTAAATAACCTCATCAATACAATGCAGTTTTTAGGGAGACTAAAAATAGTGGGAATAGTTTTTATTTGACTCCAGTATCCACAATTAACTAAAGTCAAATCCTACAGAACAAGGGATTTGACACATGGACAGTTTCTCTCTTATCTAAGAGTCTCTCTGTTGGGTGGCCTTCCTTGTTTTCTCACTCCCATGATATTAATCTAGGGGTCAATGAGAACACCACACACACAGTCAGTCTGAGTTCACACACTGCTTCAACAATGTGTGGGCACAGCAGAGAAAGATAATCCGTAAGGGCTTGACATGGTCTGATGTGTGGGTGTGTGTGTATCGCAAGGTGCTCTGGTGTGTCAGATATTAGCTTGTGTTATCTATCTGTTTTTATTGTATGTGCTTTTCTCAGTTTGCTGGTGTGCATCCTCAAATGATGCTGGATCATGCTGGATAATACCTACTGGCTAACCCTACCTACTGGCTAATGTGTTTCTGTAGCTCAACTGAAAGAGCATTGTGTTAGCAGCACAAACGTTGTCAGTTTGATTCCCAGGGAACGTACATACTGATCAAATGTATACCTTGAATGCGCTGTAAGTCACTTTGTAAAAAACAACTACCAGATGCGATAGAAGGTGCTATTATGTGGTGAGAATGTATCTGTGTATAATGTACTGTATTAACAATACATTTTTAATATTCTGATTACTTTAAATTACAAGGGATTGGATGGACACTATTATCACAACGTATTTTAGAGCAGAAAAGAGTCGCAAGATGCAAACAAAGGTTCAATTAATTTAACGAGTTACCATGTTGTTTATGTGTTGTGGAGTTTATGTACCATTGAATCGCTTATTCTAAGTATTTTAAGTAACAGAATTATTACAACTTGGCACAGAACAAAACAGAAACAATAAAGTCCAGCGTTACATAACAACATAATTTAGATAAATGACCTGCAGTGTGGAAGCTTATGCATTTATATGTTATGGCTACTGATCTTATCATTAAAAGATGTGCGTGTGTTTTAACATGATTGTAGGCTTTTGTTTTTCTGTTTCATTGTGACCTTTCACTGCATGACCGCTTGCCCTGGTAATGGTATCAGATCACAGTGAGATCAGACTGATAAGATTTATACTATATACTACAAGGTTTAAAATGAGAGGGGGCGGGGTCAGAGTGAAACAATTAAGTTAAGTGTAAACACACTTCAAGAAAAGAAGCAATGTTATGAAACAAAATGATTCCTGTAAAGCATAAATGTAAAACATAGGTAGAGAGCAGGAGGTTCATGGGGAGAGGCTGAGAAGGTCCGAGAACAAGGGTGGAGATGAGAGGCAAAGCAGAGGAACAAGTTTGTAAATCTTCCGAGACATTGTAGTCATTCCAAACATTTTTAAGCTTCCCTTTCTATTGCTTAGTGCAGGTACAATTTTTTAAACTGAAACCTCTCTGTGATCTTATCTCATCTAAACAATGTTAGAACCACCACTTACAAACTTATTTACCCATGTGTTTGTTTGTGTGTGTGTCAGTTTAGATATTATATTGAATTGTTTACATGTCAGACAGAAGGCAAATATGAAATAAAACCTGGTGAATCGTGAGTGTGAAAGAAAGTTTGCACCTATCATATAAATAGCAGGTCATTTGCACATGAATGCTCATTTGTATTCTCCTGTGTTAATTTGTTGAGCTACACAACAAGCTGATCCCCTCTGAGCTTTCAGATTAATGCAGCAGGTCATAATGGACAGTTTCAGGCACTGTTTAAGACAGTTTAAAGCCTATAAAAGGGAGTAGAAACATGCCCCCAAAACCCATTTAAAGGAGACAACTTATACCTCATAAATAGTTAATCCATACATCCATTCTGGAGTGCAGAAGCTTAAAAGTGTTAATGAAAACAAATAAAATCAATAGTTTGGCAAATAAACCGGTATCTTATCACTGAGTATGTGACATAAGACTCATGGCTTTTATTTTCATAATATAACATTTATAATGCTGTTTAAAAGCTGTATTTTGTTATCTCTGACAAAATAGTAACTATAATATAAACATAGTATATCTTCTTTTTTAAAATCTTGTTGATATACTGTGTATACAGTCATACACAGCCTTTGGGCTTATACAGTATGGCCTACACCTATTATGTGTCATTCAGAGAGGCTAATATAATGAGACCTGGTGTATAACGCCTGGTGTATAAACTCGTGTGGTTCAAGTAAGTCAGTGGAACATATTCATTTTTTTATTCGTGTCATATATTGTTTCTAATTATGCTTGCGTAATAAATCACGAAACCAATTAATTTATCTCATAGCTTTGTGCCGCTCCCCGTGTATCTATGGGCTGTGCGGAGTTTGTGTCTTGCCAATGGAATCTGGTTGCGGCCGACCTGACATCCCAGACCGGACCAACAAGTTTCGGTCACGCCCGGTCTATAAGAAAACCGATATAAAAAGCATTCAGGTATGCAATACTCCAGAAGGAAGCTAAGCCAACGGGAGAGAACCATAACTCCCCAGATACAAGAGAAAACTGGAATTAGTCCTCTCAAAACTCAAGATGCAGATGTCAGAGCCTCTCAGCCAGAAGAACGCTCTCTTCACGGCTATGAACCGCTTCATCGGCGCCGTCAATAACATGGACGAGACGGTCATGGTGCCGAGCTTGCTAAGAGATGTGCCGTTGGACCAAGAGATCGAGCTGCAGAAGTTAACTAACGAACCTGGCGGCTATCTGATGGATGCCGAGGCGGACATGTACAGCTATTACAGCCAGCTCAAGTCCATCCGAAACAACATCGAATGGGGCGTCATGCGCGCAGAGGAGCAGAGGCGCAAGAAGGACACTCCTGCGCCAGAGCCAGTGCGCACAGAGCCGGAGAGCGACATGGATCTGGAGCAACTCCTGCAGTACCATCTGAGGGGTTTGCACGGGGTGCTGTCTAAGCTTACAAGTCAAGCCAACAACCTGACCAACCGATACAAGCAGGAGATTGGCATTGCTGGCTGGGGACAGTGAACTGCATCCGGAGGGGCCCAAATCTATTAGGATATGATGATTGTTTCTGACCTAATAGGACCTATTTGTGTCTGAATTGACTGATAAAACACAAATGTTATACTGTCAAAAGATTTGTGTGGAAGGTGAATGAAGAGGGAAAAGTGTTTTTTAGTATTGTCTTTAGTGTTGAACACTAATGTGTTTTAAGGGCTGCTTCCTGCTCAGGTCACGGCATATTATTGGCCCTGACAGATTACTTAAAAACTCCGTTCAAATGGCTGGTTGCCATACTTTACCTTTATATTTAAAACTATTTATGTGTTATGTATAATGAAATGCTTTTATTTGATTGTTCTTTATCATTGTACGAGAGACAAATTGTTGTCTTATGATGTTCCTGTACATTCCAGAATACACACAAACCTGTGAGTGTGTTTCCTCTGGTATCTTTAGGAACTGAGTGTATGATAATTTGTGTATGATAGAGTTCTAAAGATGAAGTTCTATGTAAAACCCCTGCTAATAATGACCCTCAACTATCTGTGCATCATCTGTGAATCAATGACATGGACCGCTCTGAGAATCACTGTGTGTGTATCATGATGAGCTCTGTGAGATTCTCTCATATTGTGCCATAAGGCCTTTATGGTTGTTTACAGCATATGTTGTATTTTGTACTGAATTGCTTTTTTATAGCAATAAATTTTTGTATTTGAATGTATCTTATCCGTGCCTGATTGTTGTCTCTTATGCTGAATAATTCAACCGGGTTAACAGATATAACCTGTATCCGATCTTGTACCTGTAGTACAGGTAGTATAGTGTGGCCACTTTGTTTGGTACGTATGAAGGTGTTAATCAGTTATTTCTCATTCATGTGTGAGAATAGTGATGATCAGACATTAATATAAAATAATAATAATAATCTAATAAAAGAGGTTCCAAAAATCACGTCTCTCACCCCCACACATAAACAACATGCTCCCAATAATGCATTATTTTTATAATTATAAATAACTAAATCGTAAAATGGTTACTATAACTAAGTTGTTTAAATCAAAGTATTCCTATCTACAATTCCTTCTTAATAACAACACAATTTAACCAAAACATTTACATTAAAAAAACATTATTTAGTGCACTTTCACACAGGAGTGATCTGTAAATACAAAACCAGAATTAACAGTTATACTGAAAGGTAATGGAGAGCCTACAAAAAGTCCCTGAGTACTTCAGAGAAACTGTAAACACCACAAGGAAGCAATAAGCTACACATATTTAAAATAGCATGATACACAAAGAACAATAAACAACATAAGAATGTTCTAGTTGCACACTGTATTATTCTTCAGAAATACCACAGATTATTGTTTTTGGACCTAAACCTAAATAAACAGCCTGCCAACATAATTAGAACCGTCACACCCTGGTATAAAACTAATGGGGAACAACATGTAATGTATGATTTATGATTTAAGATTATATAATGCTGAACAATATCATATTGTAAATAAAAAATGAATAATGTATATATAGAGACATTTCTGTTGTTCTAACCTCAGGACAATATAAACTGAAATAAATGTTCTTTGGGTTGTTCTTTCTCTCTCTATTAGACATCGTCATCATCAGACGCTAAAACTTCCTCTAAATGTAAAAATCCTTCTTCGCGTTTCGTATTTTGTTATTTGTCCCTCTGCGCACGCCGTAAATGTCAATGTGGCTGTTTCGCTATCATGTGTGTGGTGAACACAACAACAGTACTTTGTAAAAAGAAAGAATAATTATGGAAAATGAACATATGATCGAGGTCAAAAACAATAGCAACTCCCGGTGTACCTTCGTCAACACAGAACCCGACGATTACCGCTGCGTAAGTATAAGTATCTTTTAAAAACTAATGCAATGCTTAAACTTTAGCCTTCATGCTAACCAAAACATGACATCATCCTTTCCAGACATGATGATGTTGACTGGCGCTTTAACCACCAGACAGACCATCATAATTTAATTTATACATAAATTTGTTTTAGAAATGTTGAACATTTGTGTTGGACATTCATAAGATGAAAGATAAGAAGAAAATAAATCAATTATTACGAGCTGCTTGTAGTTGAAAAGTGTCTAAGAGAACTGTAACAGAAGAGGGTAAGGCTAGATTACATGTCTGGACGTAGCTTGTGAGTTGTTGAAACATGGCAGACTTCAACCAAACTTTTTGACCAGCTGAAGGACTGTGGTCTGGTAAATTTTATTTTTTATTATGATCCGGGGATGTAGAAAACTCTGGAAATAAAAACTGGAAATGTGCAAAGTTGTTATTTAACACGTTGCAGTTTTATACAACAAATGTAGAATTGATTATTAAAGTACATGTGAGCTGTTACTTAAATATTGTTAGTGACATAAATATTTTGATTAAATTATTTACGTATAATAAAATAAATAATATATGAAGATGGCAGTGAAAATGGCTTTTTTTATGCATTACATTGAAGTTATTACCCTTTTCTTTGCTGAATGTCTTTTTAGTTTATAGTTGTGATATGCATTTACATTTTCAGGATGTGATTCTTAAAGTGAAAAGAGCCACAGGGACATTTTCACTGGTGGCATGGTAAGTTGACGTATCACACAATATTGCATGTTGTCTCTTTGTTTTAAAATGAATGTTTTAAGAGAATTTTCTGTCTGTAGTTTTTTTATGCTCTTTGCGATATGGCTGCTGCGCCGATATAACTCTTTGGCTCAGGTACAGTGAGCACTAAACACAATCCATTGTTTTTTAATTTTTAAAAAAATGTTTAATTCTTTGTTTCTTTATTATATTTTTTATTTTGTTTTTCCAGAAAATGATCGTCAGCCTGACTGTAGCTGCATTTTTTGACAGTGTTGCATATGTTATGGTAAGTTGCAGTGATTAATAATTATGCATTGTTACTGATTGTGAAAGATAAGGAATAATAAGAAATATTTCCCTTATTAATTTCATAAATTAAACATTTTTTTCTCTTCGTTTTCATCTGCAGGGGGAGTCTCATCCTGAGGGTTCTCTGTGTGATTTTCAGGCTTGGTGGCTCACATATTTTGGTAAATTTGGCTAATTATTAGTGTGTACAAATACGGGGTTTATAATAAATGTTAATGAAGTTTGAATAAATATATATACATTTTATAATGTAATGTAAAATACAGTATAGACATCCAATGTAGCCACATGTCATGTTAAATTAGTATTATTACAGTTGTGTCTTGGTTGGTTATTTTTAGACTGGAGTTCTCTGGCCTGGGTCTGTCTTATTACTCTCAATCTCTACCTTAACCTGGTGGGAGAAATTAGAACTGAACATTATGAGATGTAAGTCAACACACACACAGACCAACAAACACACCTTTAACTATATACACATACAGGCACTGATCTCTTAAGATATAAATGTTTCTCAGACCGTACCATGTGGTGGCATGGGGGGTTCCTTTGCTCATGTCCAGCCTCCCCCTGATGGCTGGATACTATGGTCCTGCTGGAGCCTGGTGGTAAATGGCCTTTGACATTTTATTACTATGTTCTTTGTTTAACCATCCTTGTAATCAATTCTGCTCTTGTCTTTCCTGCAGTTGGATCACAGACAATCATGTTGCTTGGAGGTTTGGCATGTAAGTGCACGAGTGTGTGTGGAATTGCATTTTGTTGCTGTAAAAGATTGTGTGTTTTGCTGACAGGCAAATGAAACTATGTTATGAGTTGCATCATATTGCAGAGACTTGCGTCTCTGGCAAGTCATGCAACATGAATGTCAGGAATTTCCGTTCCTGTGCGTGTTGGACATACATTTCTGATTAATACTGACTCTGTTTAAGGGCCAGTGATGCCTCTGTTATTGGTGGAGCATATTGTATACGAGTGAGGCCCAATTGTATGTTTTGTTTAGTTACGGTTGCTTGTGACTGATTTAATAAAAGCACAAATAGTGGCCTCAACAAGTATTTTGACATTAAAAATGTATCAGTGTAAGATAACAGATTATTGAATATCACAGGAACCCTTTTTATTCAAAGCATTTTACAATAAACTTTGTCAGGTGTAACAGATGTTCAGTGATATTCTTACACAGTGTTCAAAATGAACACAAAGTATTTGGAGTTTTTATGTCACCTTATGTCAAACCTAGTGGAACCGGTCCATATTTACCGTGACAGTGTGGTTAATCTGTTAGATAAGCTTGTAAAAACAGGGAACTGTGTAACAGGAACTTGTTGTAGTCACTTAAATGACCAATGGTTAAGTTTAATGACATAAATGGTGAAGACAGGTAAAGTTAGAACAAACATCTGAAAGTGTCGACCATCACTTGTTTTCAAATTCCACTTGGTTTGATATTTTGTTGAACGTAATACAATGGCATGTATTGTAAGGTTTGCCATATGTCATAATGCTTTTTGGGGTTAAGGTTGTATGTATTTTCATGTTTGTTTGCAGATGGTACGTCCCGCTGTTTACCCTGATTATCATCATGATCTGCTGTTACGCTCGAATCATCTGTGTAGCCAATGAGAGAGTGAGTGAATCAGATAAACGCTTGCAACAATACCCTCCCACAACTTCCTTAATTTGATTGCCAAACGTGATGTGAAACTCATCAGATTCATCATGAACAAAGCACTTGACTCTTTATCTCTTCACTGTCTCTGTCCTCTGTAACACTGACGTGCTGTCGTAAGGCTAAAGGCAACATTCCACAGCATTCTGCACGATTTGCAGATTTAATGATACGTTCAAACTGTAAATCTTCGTGCTTGTGTATGTGCATACGGCTGTAAACACATGCACCCGGCCTCCGGTTAACTGCTGGCTCAATATTTTCATCCGAAATAGTTGCTTATGCAGTGTACAATAAAATAATAAAATATGACAAGCGCTGTTAATGAAAGGACAGGATTTGTGTTGTAGTGCAGGAACTGTCACTGAGACATACACCACATTGTGACGTCATCCTTGATGCTTAATGAGCACAAATGCTTGCTCAGACTTGTCTGATTTTCAAAATGGTTTTGATTTCAGATGCGTTCATGGATAGGCACCTTTAACCCAGAAAGAGAGAGGAGGAAGGTAGGGGTGTTTTATTTGCATGTTTTGAAGAACACGGACATTACGACATTTACTGTTTCTGAAATGACAAGTTATATCACAACTTCTTCCTGCAGATATCTCTAGCTGAAGAGATCAGACCTTTAAAGTGGTATCCCTCTGTTTATCTGCTTGTGTCAATCTTCCCCCTTATAAACCGGTAACTGTGCGTTTTCTTGGATCTTTTGTTTCTGTGGATGCATCTTTGAGTGTGCATCTAATCTTTGTAAGTATTTCTACAGACTTCATAACGCTGCTTACCCAGAGGACCCTGTGTTTTCGCTGACTCTACTGCACGTGCTCAGTGCACCCTTACATGGACTCGCCAACGCGCTTGTGTTTGGTAGGGACACCTGGAGTCAGCTGAGTACAACAGGAATAAAGGTACTGTTCACATTCGCTGGTCTCAGCCTCAGAAAGTACACACACTCAGACTCTTTATGGACTGTTGAATTCATTGACCTGCCCTAAATTCCCACAAGACACAAGTGGACTGTGATTGGTCAATTTTTATGTTAATATAGATGCCGACTTCCTATAGATGCCGATGTCTTTATTCCGTTGGTCAGAAGCCCGACTGGGAAAGATTACACACACATCCAGGCTGTTTCTGATTTTAGTCTCTCATTCAGATGTGTGTTTTGTTTAGATGGCACTTCAGTCTCGGCTGTGTGACCGCACAAGGATCGGAGAATACCATCCAGCAACTGTGAGATACACACATGACCTCGAGACACACTCTGATTCTGATGATGAGGACAACAACGTCCTCTTTTACAGTCCGGACATGATTTTGAAGGACAGGGAGCCCTGGGAGAGTGTTTAGGAAGTTATGTGTGTGCGTGTGGGGTAAATTTACACTCCTTGCCTTTAAACAATTTCATTCAGTGTTCAAATATTGCCGTTTTTGTCAACACTTTAATTAAAGTGTAAAACAGTGAAGAAAGAGATCGATAAAAAGTCTTCCTATGCCTTTGATGGTATTTCTTTGTCTTTCAATGACGGGTAGGCTATTTGTACTGTATTAATGTGGAAAACCTTAAAATTGATTTGTTGTATATAATGAAAGACTTGCTTTTCCATATCTTTCAGCTGCATATTTTAGACATATTATATACTTTCAGAGGCAAACCTTGTTGCCCTAACATTTGTGCATGTTTTATTGTTATATTTATGAAAATTTTGCTATATTTTTGTATTGGTTGCAGATCCTACAAATTTTAAGTAAAAATATAACCTTTCTCTTGTGTTTGTGTGTCTTTGTAACTTTAGTTAATCAGATAATCAGCGTTCAACTTATGATGTACCACATGAGCCCCTTTAAAAGAGGTCAAAAAATTTAAATTGTGGTATAAACTTTATAGCTGGAACTGGCAGGTGTGTCCTTAACACTATTTTGCTGAGTTTAATAATTGTGTTGCAGTAACATAAATCTACTTTAGTCAATATTGCAACCTAGTGGACAAAAGCGTGAACTTTGTCAGAACAGATTTCTTTTACTGTATTTCTGATTGGCTGCGTTGTGTTATATCATATAAACAAATTTAACAGCGATTGGTGAATAGCTAATCAAGTTTGATGAGAGGGCCAATCATTGACGAGTGCGACCTTAAGAGTGATGAGAAATGCGACAGTAATCATACGTAACGCAGTTTCACAACAGCAGCTGTTGTGTTTGAACATCAGTATCGATCGCAAATTACAGACTTTTTTGAAGACATATAATCTATTGTGTATAGACACAGTAGAAACTGTACATTCTGTACACCATGGTGTGACTTCTTATAAAAGGTAAGACTTTAATAATTTATAGCCTTTAAGATTTGAACACTGTTGGTTCAACATATTACTTCCTGTTTACGGTAAAACGCACACGGAGAACTTAAATGGTAAATATTGTTAATAAATATTTCACATAATAGTGTCGTGTTGGTGCTTGTAAGAGTTTTTTTAGCTTCTTATATCAAAAACGTTATTCTTTAGTAGTTAGTGAAAGGTTTTAAACGTCACAGAAATAAAAGTATAACGTTCTTTAAACCAAGCATTAACGTTAATACAACGTCTAATAAAATGGACGTTTTAAACGTTCCTAGAACTTTGAAAATATCTTTTTTAACGATTTGTTTTACTTAATGAAAATGTAAAAGGAAACGTTCGTGCAAACTAATCGTGTTTACTGGGGTTACTGTAATACAGTGTTACTATAATGCATTTTCAATATGGATTCATATTTTAAGCAATAAAAAATTGACTGCATTTAATGTCTTGTATTACAGCCGGCTCATATGTGGTGCACAAAATCCGTGCAGCCCTTAAAGAGGGCGAGCAGACAGAACAACCTGTGCTCACACCATGCAGTCTGGCTAAAGGTTCGATATCCTGCCATTTACATCATTATACCATTCACATGCTTACAGCTATACTACAGAACCAGATCTCCATACACTTACACAGAAATCATTTAACCCACTATGTTAATGACTTCAGTATTGAACAGGTTAAAGTACATCAGTGTTTCAGGAATGCACAGTGTGTACAAATGTCACGGCTGTCTGATGTGTTTGTGTTTCCAGGTAAAAAGGAGGGCTATGCATTAGACGCAGCGTTGATGTCATCTCCAGAGCCTGAGGGTGCTGCTGGGTCATCCGCACCCGCACCAGCCCAGAAAGCTGTACAAAAATGTGGTTCCTGAGGTTAAAGGTCATGCGGAAGCAAATCTGGTCACAACTGGGCTGAAAACTCTGCATCCTGGCTGGCTTTTTGACTAGCTTAGACAGCAAGACTTAATCAATTACCATTCACAGAAAAACATTGCTGGTCAACAGTATCAAACCAGTACTAACTAGTCTAAGCTGATCTTTTGAGCAGGGACCTTATACGAACAGAAGGCAGGTAAAAATCACTTAAAATCTGACACCAGACCAGTTTTGCTCTGCATGACCTTATATTTTTAGGTGCCTTTCTCTCTACCTCTCTCACGATCTGATTTCAATCAGCTGCAGTATGTGAAGGTCTGTTCATCAACCTCTGCTCCAGTGGCGGTTCAGATCTGATGTTTATATGCAGCTGGTTAATTTATTGACTAAACACGTATAATTACACTTTATTTATAACCTCATATTGTGTATGCTATGACAAACATAAACAATAAACTTGTAAAAGTCCAATACTGTTGTTTTCATTATTGTCATTCTCACACATTTATATTACATACACATTATATTATATACATATAATACATATATTATATTATTATGGTTTAAGCATTTGTGTATTTTAGTGTATTTACTCTCAGCGGAGTAATAGAACTTATGCAGGTGTTTTAACGAAACCACTAGATGGCGCACATAATCTATGCGGTTTGACGTCACCACCTCTTACCGAAGAAGAGCACGCGACTTCCTGTGACTACCGGAAGTTTTTAGCCGAGGAGTATAATCCGAATATTCATGTGCTGAGTTTCTCTTCATCAGCTGAATTATCTTCATTTATCATGATCTACAGTTCACACTAACCCTGGGATTTAAAAAGCAGGTAGAATATAATAACATTGAAACCATACGAGATAAGATTTAAGCATTGTATTTAGCAGTTAGTTAGTTAGGGTAGTTAAGGTACTTATTTTGCTTGTGTGTAAATGTTTATTGTTTCACAGCGCATATATGTGAACAGCTGCGGTTTGCAAATCAGTAGTTTGTCCTATTAGATAAACCGTTTCATTTTATGTTGTTGAATTACTGAATAAAATGAATAAGAACATAATCAGAACAGGTTTTAATCTCATGTTTAATCTCTCTGCGGTGTCTGTGAAGAGGCTAAAAGAGGCTTTTAAACTTTTGTGTGCAGAATGCCACATGAAAAAACCCGCAGCAGTCTTTTGTCTGACACCCTGGACAGGAGGAGAGCTCTGACTCTCTCGCCAGGTTTTAGACGTGACAGCTGTCAGGTAAGTCCATGCATTAAATAACACCGGCAATTGTAATGTTTATGACATTGAAGCTTTTATCAAAGTATTTAAAATCAATGTTTTGAACAGTCCCAGGCAGAAATTCCACTCAAGATCCCTAGGAGAGGTTCCACAAACGATGAGGATACAGAGACGTCTAAAGATCTGAAAAAGAGCCACTACAAGGTGACACTGAGATGGAATAGAAATGTTTAATATTATCATTTTAAATATGAAGTAAAAATGTATTGAATGTAAAGTCTGTGTAATATATAAGACTACATGCATAAGACTATATTATTATATATTGATTTGATGCATTAATGAAGTATAGATATGGAAAATTTTATTTTTACAAACCAGTTATCATTTAGAGCCTCTACTAAAATTATGCATCAAAAATAATGAGAAGACTTTAAATTTAGGACTGTAACATTTTCAATTAAACGTCTATTACTTTGTGCATGCACAATTGTGTTACACAATCACAATACTTGCTACTTTATTACAACAAATAACATATGTTTTACTAGTGTTTAATCTTACAAGAGGGTGTTTGTGTATTTGAAATAGATCCATTGGACACAGCTGGCCTCGAATGGTACATCGCCCCAGTCAGAACACAGATCACAAACAATGAGTGATCAAAAGCACAAAACATGGAACGAGATTCACAGGTAATGTGCTGGACTGGTGCAGTGCTGAAATTCTGACTGCATTATTTGATGACATTATCTGAGGCATTATCTGTTTACAAGACTGCAGAATTCCGGGAGTTACAGCTAAATGTTTAACGCTCTATTACACACCTGTTTCCTGTCAGAGGAAGTGATGCTGATCTCATAGAGAAATGAGCACCTGCAAACTCCATTTGATTTCAGTTATTGGTTGAGCACTGTGAATCCGTATTAAAAGTAATGAAATTTTAGGAGATGCATTTTCTCGTTTGGCTTTAACACATTAACAGACTTTCTGGCAGAAAGTCTAATCCTGGTTTGCATGATATGGACACATTTACCACGACTCTTGATTCATTCATCATGTTGGCTAGTAAAATAAAACTGCTGCTGTTATACTAGTTAACATAATAAGCAAATTAACAGTGAAGGCTGTGTGACATTGGCCAAATGCTTTTTTACTGCCTTTGTTAATGTTTGAGGGTATGGATCCACAAGTCATGTAACTGTTTTAAAAAGCTATAATGTTATTTTGCACAATGTGTATTTGTTAAACCATTTTTGTGCTTAATGCCACAATGCTGTGGTGTTTATAACCTTAATTTAAGTATAAGAAATGGTAATTATTTCATATTTCTACAGGCGTCAAGTCAAGGTTGTTTTAGAAGATGTTCTTCAGACAGACATCGGGCAGAGCTGGCTAAGAGGTAGAGAACGTACTTTGCAATTAAAAAACCAATCAGAGCACAGAAGGGCAGACAGAGAGAGGCGGAGTGATCAGACCTCAACAAGTGAGCTCAGAGACACAAGGAGAACCAGTGGAACACAGAGAGATAGAACAGACTGTTCTGAAGATACTTCATCACAGATACGGACCCAGTCAACCCAAACTGAATCATGTTCATACAAAGATCACAAAAAGACCAAAAATCAACGAGTCAAACAATTGAAATCCTCAATGAACCCATCAGAGTCTCCTGAAGTATTAACTCATTCTTGTTCACCCAGAAAAAGTGACTCTCCCAAGTGCATTGAGATTAGCGATCAGTTGTCTAAACAGGCAAAACCATCTATATTTGAGGAGCAAGAAGCGTCATCTCTTGAAGGGTGTCAACAGTTTGAGGAAGCAGTTTCTTCTGAAAGTGAGTGTGGACACAGACCCTCATCATCAGTAGCCGAATCTGGTAGTGAGGTAAGATTCTTGATCTGCTTTACAAACAATCCGAGAAAACATTCTTTGTGTTTGTAAAAAATACATAAAACGGATAAATTGACAATTTACCATTTCTCTTGTAGATCATCAGGTTTGATTATTTTTTGCAGCATCTAGCCAATAAAAGAGAATTAGAGAAGTGTGCGGGAGAAGAGGAGGATGCGGGAGAAGATGAGGATGCGGGAGAAGATGAAAAGGAAAAACACAAACGCAGGAATGGAGAAGTGGTGCAGAAGTTGGAAGGGTTGAGAGGAAGTGTGTTGCGTCTTTCAGTTGGGGCTGATGGGGAGGTCCAGAATAAAAGATGTTGTCTGGACAGCCACTCAGATGAACAGGTGCCCAGTCCAGACTCCGCCTCTGCGAGTGCAGAGGGACAGTCCTCTCAGCCTCTCCCAACTGAAACCAGTAAGTTATTAGTGATGTCACAAGAACAAAAACATTTTTTAAAATTCAACTATTTCTGAGGTTTTGCTCTACGACAGCTGTACTAATTTGTGTAGCCAAACGTTGTATAGGAAGAACAATGGTTATATGAAGACAATCAGCCTGTTTTTATCTCTACCAGTTGTTCTGTCTAGTGAAGAGGAGGAGGAAGAAGAAAAGGAGGAGGTGAAGGAGAAAGATAGGAAGGATTCTGTCCTAAACATCCAGCCACCAGAGGGCGTTAAAGACATTCCTAGACTAGAGAGTCCAGCAAGAGTTTATGAGGAGACAAAAACACCTGAGTGTCCCTCACCCATCACAGAACTTTATACACAGGTTGGCTTGATGACCTACATACAACAATATGAGTTAGAGAGTTGAAACTCTAATAGGTTGTTGTGAGGCACGTTGTCACAAAATGTCATCATCAATATCACAGATATAGAGTAATTTGAACACTGATATTGTGTAATATCATACCTGCTTGACAGCCAAACCATAACTGTTCGTGTGTGCTCTTATTACCCATCACAAAGGTTGCTAATAACTGGTGGTTATTTGTGTTAAAAACTCAAAATTTGTGTTGTGTTTTTAGAGTTGTAGCATGATGCAACTACAATTGTCTTCACTTTACATGGGCGGAGTTACTGCAACATCCAATGAGAACATGAAGGTGAGGACAATATGATTGGCTGGAAAGTGTAATAAACTTTTTTTTATTATTGTATAGGGAATACATATTTTTTGGCACCGTGTCTATTGTAGAGTATCTGACGTATATTGTTATGTTTATTTTTTAGATCACAACAGAAACAATCACCATTTCATTAAAAGGTAAACATGCCATAATCTAACAAAGTAACCTGTTAATCTTGTGATGTCAACTACTGTCTAATGTTTTCCATGTCTTCTGTGTTTATTTGTAGATTCTTCAGTGAAAATTTTGATAGAGATGAAAAACGTATGTAAATACAGTGTGTGGGAGGGGACTGCTGTGAAGGGGTGTGGATTGGTTAAAGATGATGAGATCACGCCCCCTTCCTTGCTCCTCCTATGGCTGACCGATGATGAGGCCTGCCGACTGCACAAAGACTTGTCTGAAATCCAGCCAGGGACATGTCCAGGTCATCTACTGACACTGTCTAATCTACCTTCTTGTGTGCTGTAGTCATTTACAAAACTGGGAATTTATTATTTAAAGGAACTGCTTATATTATTTCATTACTCATAAGTAAAGCTACTAAAACTTTAAAGGCAGGATAGTTTTTTTGTTATGCTGGTTAAAAGTCTCTTCACATCCTGATAGCAATCGCTAAACAGAGTGGTCTAAATATATGTATGTAAAAAGTATCTTCTGTGGAAGGCGCAGGACCATAAGATGTTTGTCCAATCGTAGCATTAGGCCCGAATGCAATGATAGGATGTTCTTCTCTAAGGATTTTAATATGGCAAATAGCAAGTTATTAATTCAGTAAAGATGACATATTGTATTAATGTTAAAATACTGTGTTCTCTTTTTGTGTCTCCTGTGTGTGTGTGTGTGTGTGTACAGCTGAGGGCGGCACATGTGTGGTGCTGTGTTTGGCTGAACCTGTTGTTGGCATCGAGAGCGCTATCTTGGCCTCATTAATGGACATGGTGGCTCTAAACCAGGGCAGGCTGGAGCTCCTCTCCCCCCTCACACATTCAGACAGCCTGTTACTGCTGCAGAACTCGCAGGAAACACACCTGCTCCAGCTGCTGACACCCACATCTGACGCACAGACCAGCACTGCTGCAAATGCAACAGTATCTGCAGTAAAGGTCATAACAAATTATTGCTTGTTTGATCTTGCTTGATCTTGTGTTTTATTTTCTACATTTTGCTGGAATTCTTGTTTTTGATACTATTATGGCATTTTATTTTCTTCCTTGACATCCACTTCACTCTGTCCATTCTTGTATCTTCCTGTTTTCCGTTATTACAGCCCTTTTGAAGATTGTATATGTGTGTTCAGTCTCAGGATGTTCAGCAGAAGCCGGTCTACACACTCTGCCACAGAAGAACTCGAGGTTCCTACGTGGTTTCCATGGCACCCGCACCCGGGTCTGAATGGACCCCGTACCGCCACTGTGGCCCCACACGCAGGTACAAAAGCTCATATCTGAAGACCATTGAGTGGTTAAATGCATTATTATAATAAATAGTTATGCTGATGGTTATGCACTGAATAACATTAACACAGTATACACAGTATTAATGCATATTGTCTGTAACTCAGTACTAATTTAGCACCATTAAACACTGTTTAGATTGATTCAGTTCCCTCCTCCGCCCTCAAAAGGAGCTCTCACCGTGACGACGGAGGACTTGGAGTGTTTAGACAGTGGCGAGTTTCTTAATGATGTCATCATCGACTTCTACCTCAAGTAAGGCTAGTTATGAAACACAATGAAAATGTATCAGTGGAAAGAGTTAGATCCTAGAAACTTCTTTAAAGTTCATTGGTTAGGAGCAGCATTAAACAATCTGTATTTTGGTTTATTCTGGTCAAGAGCCACCAATAGGAAGAGGTTGTCTGAATGACATGTGAATCAACCAATCACAGTATACTTTTGTAATAAATGTTAAACAAAATGGTGTGTTTTTCAGGTATCTTCTGGTGCAGAAGGCCCCACAAGCATCGGTGGAAAGATCACATATTTTCAGCAGTTTTTTCTATAAACAACTCACACGCAGAGACAACGCTAATGAAGACAGCACAAGCATGCCGTGAGTATGTTTATACATGCATTTAAGTTTGTCTGCAGTTGTTACAAAAACGTTATTCCTTGTAATGTTATTTATGCATAATTTATTGGACAACTTCAACATGTATATATTTATGATGAATCAGAGCTCAGGTCAGAAGACATCAGCGTGTGAGGACGTGGACCCGTCACGTTGACATCTTTGACAAAGACTTCCTGTTCGTCCCTGTCAATCAGGAGTGAGTATAATTTGCATGTGTCCACAAGTAGTGCTGTGTTTACATTTTATGTATTTTGTCCTCTTGTACTTTTTACTCACAAGATGGCGTGAATTATTTATTGCGATTGTCTTAAATGCTTCACTGTGAAACACATTGTGTTTGTGTTATGTTGTAAACACAATATGAGCTCTGTCATGTTTTGTTGGTTTCAGAGCTCACTGGTATCTGGTGGTGATCTGCTTCCCGAGGTTGGAAGAGCCGCAGTATGTGGGGAGAGAAATGCAGAGTGATGGAGGGGAGGGTGTGTGTAAATCTCAGACTGAGAGTGAGATCCAGCCAGACAACAGATCCAGCAGTGATGGAGATAAAGATACAGGTACCATGACAGTTTTGGAAGCATTTTAACGCTTGGTTCACTTTGACCAATCAGAAACTGGAAACGTTAAGTATTATTTCATAATTGAAGACCCCCTTTCTCTTAATGTAGATGACAGCCATATAAAGCTGAATAAATCTGCTGATCCTCTGGTAAGTCACCATGAACATTAATAACCGTCAGAGCTCTTCAGTTAGAAACACTTCAGTTGATTTAATTTGATGTTTGGCAAAGTAACAGCAAAAGTTTTCTTCTGCCTCTTTTTGTGTAGAACTGCACAGAAAAAACCTGCAAAAGACAAACCATCTGTAAAAGGTGCGTTTTTTATAATTACATAGAATTTAGTTGGAAAATAGTTTAGGTGTTCTGATCTTTGCTTCTGCCAAATGCATAAATGTAACTATAAGTGATTAATTCTTTTTTCCTCCAGGCCATGTATTCTTATCATGGACTCCCTGAAGTTATCGGTGCACGAACGCATTTTCAAAGTCTTGCGCGAGTGAGTGTTGGTGCTCTGATTGCAAACTGCATTATTTTTATGTTTTATCGAGGTCTTGGGTGTGTATTACATCAGCATGTTTCACCAACAGAATATTTTTATGTTGTGATTTCAGGATGTAATAATACATAGTATATATATATATATATACTATGTATTATTACATATTGATATAAATTGTAATATATATATCAATATGTAATAATATATATATTACATATTGATATATATTGTATATATATATTGAATATTGGTGGATTGCATTGTAATAAATCTTGATTGTTTTTGAAGATATCTTGAGGTGGAATGGGAGGTGAAGAGAGGTGGACATCGAGACTTTAGTGTTGAGCACATGGTGGGTTCACACTGTAAAGTCCCTCTGCAGGACAACAGCAGTGACTGTGGCCTTTACCTGCTGCAATATGCGGAAAGCTTTTTACAGGTAGACCTGCACCCATTAATTCCATCTACTAGTAACAGTATGCAATGTGTTCGCCACCCTCCGTTCAATCCTTATGAGCTACAATGATGCTATTCGTATGTTTCAGGACCCAGTGATACACTTCGACTTGCCACTGAGATTAGAACGCTGGTTTCCACGGCAACAGGTGCGAGGAAAGCGAGAGGAGATTCGAGACCTCATACTGCACCTGTACCGATTTCAGCAAGGCTCTCTGGGACATGATGCTTTAATAGATAGAAGAGATGATGGAAACTCGATTCAGTAATTTATAGCGATTAGGTGCACACTATTTTACGTTAGTATTTATATTTTATCTGTTTTGAAACCTTTTATATGATTGTATGCATTTTATGTTGGAAAAACTTCACAAAGAAATAAATCCGAACTCAAAACATTGTCTCGAGCAAAAAAGACTTTGTTGAAATCAAAAACGACTCGTTCCATATTTCCCTTTGATGTCAGGCAAATGAGCTTTTTTGTGGTTGTGATGTATGAAAATGAAAAAGCAAATTACTTGGAGCACATGATTGGAGAAGCAGTTAGGTGTTGTGATTGGCCAGTTTGTATGGAGTGGGCAGGGAGAAGGGGGTGTGTATGCAATGCATGGTTTAATGCTAATCAGAGAGACTGAGATTAGACAGATTTAGAGACCACCCACCATCTTTCAGTAATTCCAGCATTCCAGTTTCTGCAGAGTGTTTTTGTTTTTATTTGAAGAGATGAACAATCCAGCATCACATAAGTACAGACTTTGATTTGTGATCAGTCTGGCATTTAATAATTGGTCCATAATGATGCAGTTATCTTTGAAACAAGTGTTATACATGCAGATACAGTGCCAAACTGTAAAAAATAATACTTGATATAATCTAGAAAGTTTAACTCTATTGGCAGGAGAACGGCATTGAAATCAGTTTGAAGGGGTTTCCTTCTTCTTGAATCTCAGTTCATTTACAGTTTGTTGCGGTCTTTAGGGATCAAACCTGTAATACCTATCCTTAACCCATCTTTAACCTTACAGGTTCAGCTGAGAAGTGGTTACATAATCACCAACTTATGCCTTTCTCCTCTTCGAGAACTTTCAAGATTCTGTAATTTGAGTTTTCTCGTTTTAGCTTTTGAATCATCACCTTAAATTCTGTCTTTTTCTCCTGCGTCCTGCTGTTTTTTTTATGCGCTCTTAGTTACCTCCAGTACCTCCAGTTACTTCTTGATGAGCTGCTCTACAGGATTACTAAACAAGATTAGAGAGGGAGAGAGAGGAAAAAATCCCTTTCCATCTGTTTACCTGCGTTAACAGGAATCTCAGTGCCTGCGTTACCTGTGCTTGACTTTGAGGATCTGGCTGCTTAGAACTTAGTCCATAACACCACCACAGGCTGGATACATACTGTAAGATCACTGGATATCGTGTAGCAGGTATGCACAGGTGTGTACAGGTTTGGGATCCATCAACACCACGTCGTCCAAAGTAAAGAAGCAGCTATTGCGCAACAGCTTGATTCCCAAGCCACAGAAAGTGACTGAACTTCAGTATGAGACCGTTTATATGGATGTACAGCCTCTGTTGTTTGGGCTGCATTGTTGCAATAGGCCAGTTGCATATTACTGCAGGTATGGGCATTTGTGTAATGTTTTAGGTATGTTTTAGGTATGTGGCAAGAGTGTGGTGATATTAGTAAGTAATGCGTGTGTGTGTGTTGCTGTTTCAGAGGAGGGTGACTGGGACTGGTTTCCCACGCTTATAAATTCAGAAAAGCGCTCACAAAATGATAATGTTTCACGGTTGTTTCAAATGCTTGAGGAGAAACCTGGAGCCCAAGGGCTCCTGCCAAGAAAGAAACGAAATGTTCTTCTCACCAGCGGAGTACGACTCTGCCGTCAGGAAACTGTAAAACAAGTCATCACCAATCATCTCAAGTACTACCAGCTCAGAGGTGAGAAGCTATCACAATTATAACATTTATTACAATGCTATAACGAGAAAAGCCACCATGCTGTCCAATTTAAGTGCAATAATTGTTTTCGGTTTTCATTTTGAATGTGTATGGTGTGCTGTATATTGTGTTCTTTCTTAAGTGGATTAGGATGGAAGTTTCAATGTGTGTATGCCTTGCTTTTGGCTTTTTAGCTCGCAGTCGGGTTGAATTGGTTATAGTTCTGTTTGATTTGTGGATGAGATTGTTAGATGATTTAAAACTAAAACGAGTCTATAGCCAAGAGACAATCTCAAATGCCAGACTTTTGAACACTTCAAGATTTGTAATAGATGAAAAAGTTGTCTAGTGTGCAAATGCATGAGTTCAGTTCTCTGAGTGAACATGATGTTCTTCGATAAAAATAATCACACGGCTTTAGGGAACTATCTTAGTGCAAGTTGAGATATTATAGTAGGTTCAGGAACACAAAGAGTTAAACAAGATAATGTCAGTGGTATTTGTGTGTGTTTACATTAGATTGCGTAAGATGCCTAAAAGATTGTTAAGGAGATGCAAATGAGGTGTTAAAGCCAGGAAAATGTCTTGCTTTGTTCAGTAAGATTTGCCCTTAAACTATCATCTGCCAACTGTAGACTGAACCTATGAGCTACTGTAATCTAGCCTGATAACTGCTGCCTGAACTGAAGATGGGCAAAGAAGGATTTTTAAGATTTATAGAACTAATAGAAGGATTCATGTTGAATTCATTGCAGCACTTACTCCCATCACAGAGAAGACAGAATTCTTGCAGACTGTTTGTAATGGTGAAGATATCGTGCCAGACTGTGGTTGAGATAATGATTACCTTTAACACATTGAAAATTGACTGTGCTCTGCTCTGAGACCGTAAGCCAACTTTGAGATCCAGACAACGACCACATTAATGTTCTCTTGAGAACTCCATAAAAGCCATAAAATCAAGATTCCAACTCTTATTGAAAGGAATGTTGAAATCGGCAGTAAGTTTTCCAGTACGGACAGCTGAGTATGTAACAGGATCTCATTAGCATTTGGCTCACGCTTATTAGTTAGTCAGATCCACTCAGAGGTCTCGTTTTGTGGGGAAAGACACCAAGACAGTCTTTCACAGCTCACGTGTAATTTCTCCCTGTAGCAAATTAGACGTCGGCCTGCTGCGGTTAAAAGTCAGTTAACAAACTGGATTGTGCCAATGAGGTCAGAGCTATTATATGCACGGCTGAGGTGTAAGCACAGGCAAGCTGTCAGTCTTGTCTACGCGTGTCACGGAGACACGAACTGCAAAGTTTTATTCATCTCAGAATTAAACCACAATGTCATCTGGACAGACTAATTGCTTTCTGTGTCAAGACAATTCATGCCTATGTCTAGATAACTGAGACACAGACATGCAATTTTATGCAAAAACAGTGCTTGACATTTTTCAGACAAGCCCTTTCTTGGCTGTCTAACTGCAAGATGTTGATAGTTAATTTGATAAACTTCACCTGGAGTTATTAGTTCATTTGTGTTTAATTTGTGTTTTTCTTTTACTGTTACCTTTGGCTGACTTGCTGTGAGATTTGTATGACACTGTATTTTTTGTGTATGTCAGTGTGTCAGGAAACCGTGTGGGAAGCCTTCAAAATCTTCTGGGATCGCCTTCCTAATCAGAAAGAGTATCAAAGCTGGATGAGCCAGTGCCAGGCTGGGACAGTCACTATACAGCAAATTGGCTCCACTTTTAGCCAATCAGAGGAACACTTAGCACTTGTCCACAAAGTATGTAGCACAAGACCTTTTTGTTAACACTGTGTCACTCATGATAGCTGATAATTTGATTTGAATAAAATGAGTCAGGATATGAAAAGCTGTTTGACTGTGCTTTAAATCTCTTATTTATTTGTAATTTCTTGCAGAGACTTTCTCAGACCAGATTCAGAAGGTACAACAAAAAACTACACACACATTTATTTAACATACACCTGCTTTTGCCAGCCTATTTCTTGTTTGTTGCATTGGAATAATTTCTGTTTTATCTCTTAACTCTATTTGTTTTCTTTTAGTGAAGCACCTTTAACCACATTATGCAGGTATATTCTCATTATAATTTAATTTTTTTGTTAGTAAAATGGACAGTTATTCTATGCTTGATGCTGATTGTTTATTTACCATAAAGCACGGGTGAATAGCACCTTCTCTGACACCTTCATTATAGACAGCCATTGTCTCATTTCTAACTTTCTGTTTGTACAGCCCTGAGGATTCTTCCCAAGACCAACATAGTTCCCCAGGTCTGTCTGTCATGATTGTGTGTAACTGAGTGTTTGGGTCTTAAACTTCATAAAACAAACAAAACCAACAAACAAAAATGCTTTTTGGTATTTTTGGCAGGTGAAGTTCCAACAGAGGCCTCTGAGGTTGTGACTGCACCAGTTCCAGATGAAGTTGTCTCTGAGAATGTGATGAACGTTACTGTAGAAACGCCATCTGTTGTCATGACGACTGAAGTGGAAGCTGAGGTTGGTGACTGGCGACCTGATGCATACAGTTATTAGTGTAATTGCTGATGAAGATAACAAGGGCTGGAAATTAGTTCACTCTTAACAATAAAGGTACTTCACGATGCCATAGAAGAACAATTTTGACTGTATGGTTCCATAAAGAACCTTTAACATCTGAAGAACCTTTCTCTTTCACAAAAGGTTCTTTAGACAATAAAAGGCCACAAAAGAAATGGTTCTTTTAAGAACATTTGACCGAATTGTTCTTTGGGAAACTAAAAAGGATTCTTGCATGGTATCCCTGTGAAGACCATTGTGCAACACCTTTTTTACCTTTTTCAGAAGTGCAGGAGAAACTAGAAATGATGCTGTCATGATAAACATAAAACGTGTAGCAGGAGCACATAACAAACGCCTACTGCTGACCAGTATTTATTCACGTTTTCTTCATGTGGTAGATCACTAATGAGATTGAGGTGGCTGCTGGTTTGCCTGCACGTCCTCTCATAGAGCAGAAGGTAGAGCTGACGTTATTACTGACAGGAGAGCCGTGGAGTGAGCAGCTGTCTGACCCCACCAGCACTGAGCATATCAGACTCACTCAGAAGTTCATAGAGAAGGTACAACACACACATATGCTTCTCCTACTTATACATTACAAAATATGCATATACAGTATGCATGTACTCTATGTATATAGGGTTATTAACAATAACTGTGATAAGAATAACTGTTATAATTGTTAGGTGCCAGTATCTGGTTGACAGTACAAAATGTGGAAGGTGTAGTATTTTATTTTGTTTATTATTTTGCCATAAGAGCCACAATGATGATAAACTCTGTCATATTCCGAGTGTGAGTTACTGGCCAAAGAATTTAATAAAATAAAAAAAAAAATGAATCAGAGTGAATTCTTCTGGCCATGATATTTGCGTAGGAAAAAACAGATATTGTGATAGCTCTAATGTACGTGTATCGGTTTATAGATTTCAGCTGCTTTGGAGAAACTGACTGAATTCAAGAGTGTGTCAGTACTGGATATCAGGTATGTTAGTACTTGTTAAGCTGTTTGCACTTTTGTTACTATACAGTAGTCTCAAGGTAATTTAGGGACGTAAACTACAATTTATTTTTCCCCTACAGGCCACAGTTGGATCCCTCAGGGTAAGTTATTAGATTCTTTTGCTTAATTTGAGGTTTCTGAGAGGGAGAATGTGAGTCACGGTTCATATATTGATGGATGAAGTGGGATGGTAGCTCAGGTATGAGTGTGTTGTTTTCTCCCTGCAGTGGTGAAAGGGCAGTGCTGGTGGAATATGTGGTGTTCCTCCAGACCAGCAGTGAGGAGATCAGCAGTGAGACACTGGACTTCATTAATCTCCAGTCAAACATGGTAGAAGGCACTTATAGTGACTCTCAGGTGCCCACCATCCAGTACACCCAGATAAACCTCCACCCATACATCACTGAACCCTTAAATGGTACTGCTCTACTTGCTTGTAGATAATACTGCTCTATAGTCTTTCAGTCTGGGACTATATAATGTGTTCTTGTTTTCAGTGGAAACCTCTCCAGAGGAAATCCATCCTCCAACAGAATCTCCAGACCGCAAGGTGAATTCTCATTTCTTTGTTGACAATAAACTCTGCAGTATATCCATTAGAATCAGCTCTGTTATTCTATTTGTCATCTAGGATGACGTTCTAACTGTCGAAAATCCACTTACTCTGCCTGGAGTGGTAGACAAGGAGGTCTTTACCATTGATCCTACAACAGGATTACAACAGGAATTTATGGAAGAGCGTGATGTCATCATTCTAGATGAAGACACACCACCCCTCACTGATGATCTAAACGGTAGTTTTTCTGAGGATAAGAACCAACATTCATTTATATGTACAATGATATACACTAACATGGTGATAGAATTAGGTAAAGGTTATTTTTATGTCCCTTATTTCAGACATTGGAGAGAAGGGCTTGGTGTCAGTGTCTACACCCAGCAATATTCCTACCATGGGTGTTGAAGCTATTGGTCCATTCACAGATAACCAAGACAGTGACATCACAATGGTTCACTATGATTCTGCCTCTGGATCTGGTTCTGCAGAAGATGATTGGGTGACTGTTCTTCCTACCGAAGCAAAAAAGCCAACTGGAGAAACAGAGGGTAACAAAGAGGTTTTGATTGATGTAGACTTACCCTTGTTAGAGGACTATGACTTCTCCACCGTTTCCACAATTACAAAGGGGATGGAGGACCACATTTTGCCTGTGGCAACAGCTGGACTGATTGATGTTGAAGCTGGAGAGGATGGAGACAAACAAGTTGGTATTGTTACACCTGCAATACCGTTTGTCAAAGTGGAAGAGTCAGAAACTACCCCAGAACCTGAGGTAGATCACATACCACCTGAGAAGGAAGAGTGGTTAGAGGATGACCACAAGGTTGATGAAGGAACTGTTGTTGTGATCACAGAACAGAAATTAGAGATAATTGAAGAAGAGGATGGGAAAGATGTTGACATTACAACAATGGCAAAGGAAGAGGATGATTTGGTACTAACAGACATTTTACCTACACAGTTTTCAGAGGAAGATCTAACAGAGGATGAGATCTTATTGGTCACCATTAAACCAGCAGGCCCAGTCTACCCAACATCTCTTTCACCAGAGAAAGATTCACCCTTTACCCTCATCACTATGATGACCCCAGTAAATGTGGAGTTAAGGCCTACTTTTAATTCAGAAGTCTTGAGTACATCCTTGGATTATAATATGATCAATGATGAAACAGAAGAGGGTAGTGGCATCCCTGGTGTTATCAAGGCCGATGATATTTCTAGCATCGCCTTGCCAGCTAACCCTGGGCGAGCTTTGATAGTGTTTTTCAGTCTTCGTGTAACAAACATGATGTTCTCTGAAGATCTTTTCAACAAAAGCTCTCCAGAGTACAAAGCCTTGGAGCAGCGCTTTGTTGAACTGGTAGTGTATTTCCTCTTTTTGCTTTCAAAGTACATTTACTGTTACTATCCTTTTTCCCTTCAACCACTTTTATCAATTTATGAGTATCCAGGATTGTTATTCATTAGTATATTTATTTATGACTGGCTTTCAATTGTTATTGAATGTTCTTCAGCTGGTGCCATATCTTCAGTCAAACCTCAGTAACTTTGAGAACCTGGAGATCCTGAACTTCAGGAATGGAAGTATCGTGGTGAACAGCCGTATGAAGTTTGGGAAACCTGTTCCCCGTGGAGTCACCACTGCTGTTTACCTTATTCTAGAAGACTTCTGCAACACAGCTTACCAAACCATGAACCTTGCCATTGACAAATATTCCCTGGATGTGGAATCAGGTGAGACATGTTCAGGAAGCCTTAGTCACTACAACAGACCAATTAAACAACATTGTAGCAAGCTTGGTAGCAATGATAGGTAGCAATGGTAGGTGTCCCAATACCCTAGTCTTTCTTCTGTGTTTAATGTGTGTGTATGCAAATTGGTTTTTAGGTGATCAAGCAGATCCATGCAAGTTCCAGGCTTGTAATGAGTTTGCAGAATGTACTGTGAACCGCTGGTCAGGTGAAGCAGAATGTGTGTGTAGCGCTGGCTACTTCAGCGTGGATGGACTTCCCTGTCAGAGCATCTGCGACCTTCAGCCTGACTTCTGCTTGAATGATGGGAAATGTGATGTCATTCCGGACCAAGGAGCCATCTGCAGGTGCGTCTGTGTTTGTTTATAAGATTATGTGGTGGGTTTTTATGGACATGTACCATGATATGTGTGTGTTCTGTAGATGTCGTGTGGGAGAGAACTGGTGGTACAGGGGTGAACATTGTGAAGAGTATGTATCTGAGCCGCTTGTAGTTGGGATTGCCATAGCATCTGTTGCCGGGTTCTTGCTGGTGGCGTCAGGCGTAATCTTCTTCTTAGCAAGAACTTTGAGAGACCAGTATGACAAAGATGAGCTGGAGGATCCATTACGGTAAGTCAATATACTGTAGTCACATGCAACATGATAAATTATAGCTGCATCCCAGTTCCACATATTGTTACAGTGCACTTTAAAGATAGAGTAGTCAATTTTGGAGACGCTAGCAATAGCATGCTAGTTTTGTAAGCATAAGAACCAACCCTCCCATCAGAATGCTCTCCAAAGTCACACCTACTCCAAACACACATTAACACGGATATATGCAAATACATAGTTTATGTATTTATGTTTATGTAATTTAAACTGCTGTTTTCACACTTAGATTTCTTCAATTTCTCAGTGTATAGTACCTAAGACAACGCTTATAGCTGCAGTAATGCTCTTATGAGATCTCCATTCATTCGTCTAAAAGAAGCTGAGCTGTTTTAACTGAGCTGTTTGTATGTGTGTGTTTGTTTATAGAAGAGAGGATAGTTTTCCATATCTTGACAGGGCCACTAAGTATAACCCCATGTTCGAGAGTGATTTAACAACAGGCTATAGCCATTATTACCGGCGGTACCCTGACCCCCCGATCCACAGCAGTGGCAGTGCTGAGGCCTCCACCGACTTCAGCAGTGAAGAGATACGCCATATTTATGAGAACAGTGAGCTCACCAAGGAGGTACGAGTCTGAGCTCGAGTTTATATTTTGTATGTCTATGTAGGTGGAACATGTGTAATGGTTTTCTCTTCATTTGTTTCATGCAGGAGATTCAAGATCGCATTCGTATACTTGAACTGTACGCGAGGGATCGTCAGTTTGCCAACTTTGTGAGGCAGCATCAAACGTAAGTATCTTACTCTTCATAATCTTCAGTAGCTTCACCTGTTTTCACCCCTCATGTCATTTTGTTTTTGTTTGATCAGAGTAATCGATAATCAAAGAGAAAGTTCCTCAACACAGTCCAACTGAAAGCAGCAAGCTGAAGGTCAGACATCATAAACACAGTGTTATGGATTTTGATTTTACCTATAAAATCAAAAAGTTAGTTTTGAGTTAGTTTTGATGTTTTTATTGTAGAGTTACTTATCTTATGTGTAAATATCAAGAACAGTTTGTTTCTTTATTTCATGATCCTTGAAAAGATGCGATAAAGCCCTTTTGAATTATTCTAAATTCCATGTGGTTGATGTGTTATGATATTTACTTCTTTCAGACACTTGCCTTGTCTTTGGGAAATGGCATCTTGGTGTTCCCTGAATGATTTTTGCCATCAGTTTCTCTTTTCTGTCTCGCTTTCACCCGTTTAAATGGCTGATCTTTCATAAAATATGGCTGTATTATATTCCTTCAATTAGTATCTTTTGTTTTTATTTTGTTTGCATGTTTTGCCATTGTTAAGAGCACACATTTTTCCTGCTATTAAACATGATTGTGGTAAACCTTATCCTACTCTTTGGTTAAAATTGTTAGTGCCTTCTAATCTGTGTTCTTACGGCTGTGGGCTCTTACCCAATCAAACTTTGGTGTATGGGGTCAAAGGCCTGCCAAGAAACAGGGCCCACCCACTTTCTGGAAGTTACTTGAATCAACTGTTAGACTGTCAATGTTGTAATACTGTTGTATGTGTATTTTATTTCTCTGTAACTGTTTATTTCTGTTAAAGTTTAACTGCTTCTTCTTTAACCTGCCCTTCAAGAAGTGGGTCTTGCCAAAGTCATGTCAGTTCACTTGGCAGTGTCCCCTGGCAGCTATTGTCTATGAGGCAGTGGGCACGCAAGAATGTGTATCTACTTAAATGACTGAAATCTCCCAAATTGCTTATCAAGACAATCATCAGTGATAAAATCAGACAACAGTTTTATCAAACATTTTGCTTATTTAAGTTTCAGTAAATGAGAAAAAATCCTTATAATTTCTTGCAGCTAAATCTTTTGAAATCATACATTTCTCATGTTTTGAAGTTAAACATTAGTTTATTCATCAATTTTGTTTGACTGACAGTTGTATGTGTTTTATACAGTATTTAATGTATTTTTATTGTATCAGCTAAAGAGAAAGATATGACAGTGTTCTTGTGTATAGATGAACTGTCACTTTATATATGTTTGTGAGAACTTAAACCAAATAAACCAAATAAAACCTTTTGATACTAAACACTTTTAGACTTCCTGTTTAATTACAGGTGCTAAGTGAATATCTATCTATCCATCTATCCATCTATCCATCTATCTATCTATCTATCTATCTATCTATCTATCTATCTATCTATCTATCTATCTATCTATTTAAATAATCTGAGGTATAGAATAATCTACATTGTGGTACTGATGATGTCATGCTTTACCACTATGAGTTGGGCTGGTTGGGTTTCCACATTGGGTTTCCGCTAAATTAGGATTACAGACAGCGCACTGCAATTAGTCAAAGCAGAGATTACAGGCCAGATTACAAGGCACACCACACTTAAGTGTAGGTTGTTCTAGGGCAACTCTCCTAAGTGTCACTTTATATAAAGGCATCAGCTATTTGACCTACCAGTAGAGCTAGTTAAAAGGTAAAGCTGGAAACACCTGCAGCATCAAATAGTTTCAAAATGGCAACATAACACAGAGCTTTCTGTTATCTGTATGATCTTCTTCTATGGTGCTTTTTTGTTATTTACTTTGGTCTTTTTTCTGGAGCTTGGCAGCACCAGGTCATTATATTCAGTGTATGGAAAAGAACAGAGGACAATTTTCCTCCTTTTGTGCTCTGCAGATGAAAGGAAAACATGGTTTTGGAACCACATGAGGGTGAGTAAATAATGTTTCTTTTGAGTGAACTGTTTTCTTCATAACGATGAAAAGATGTCATTTTATTTTATTAATTTTATGTGAAACAAATGCAAGCACATGTCGCAATGTGCACAAACATTACATACATCAGTACCCATCATTTATTAGTGTTTCAGCTCATGAAAGCACTAGAAAGGGCTACAACTAGAACCAGAACTTGGTGCTAACCACAAAGAAAGGGGTGGTTTTACTCAATAAATTAATGTGAAAGGGAACTGGTGGTCCAGTCGTTGTCGTCGTTTGAAGAACCACATAGTTCGGTTCACAGTTCGTTACTGTTTAACCTCTAGGGGGCAGCGTGTGTGTTTTTAATATTACAAAGAGTACACTCAGTGCATTACACAGTACATGATTGTGTGTGGTGTACAATTCCCACGTTGCTCTATTTTAGGTCTTTCTGCATGAGTTCATTTTGTTGTGATGATGTTACAGTTCTTGCAATGAACTGCACTTGCAGGACTCGCATCGTGGTTAGAGGTTTATTCTAAACTCCCACACTTATCGAACAGGTTAAACTCCATTTAAAACTTATTTTGAATAGTTTATCTCGGTTTTACTAGTTCTACCTCAGGCTTTTGTTGTGTTTTTGGTAAATTTCATTCTTAAATTTAAGGTTAAAGGTCAGTCACTGACTTGCACGAATGTTGTATAACCAACATCACAATATTTGCATAAAGAATTGTGATTGGTCTGCTTTCTTGCATTGATTTACAACCTAAACTGTGATTGGTCTTTCTGACGTTTGTTTAACCATCTATTGCCGGGGGGTTCAGTTTGGCTGGTCCGGTCCAGCTCCACTTGAGTTTTCCATATTTGGCTCTGCACTGACTATCTGCTGCCTGGTGACAGAATCGCATTAGAAGAACAGAACTGTATAATCAATAACACCAGAACACATCAGAATTTTCACAGAAGGTTTGAGACAATGTAACGTACTGTATTTTACAGAGCGGTACCTGAGGCAGCTGCAGAGAAAGAGGTTTTGTGTTATAGGGTCATATCTAGTGATAAATTTGATAAACGTTCTGCTTAAGGCCGTGTTTGTACAATGTTTTTAAATTACAGCCCTAATGACTGTGTGCACTATGACTTTTCTGGCATTCCTAATAATGAATTATCCTCCTGAGCAGAATTCATCAGCCTCCCCACACACTCGCATTGCCAACAGCTGCTTTTAGTCACTTTCTCTTCCTCTGAAGAAACATGCAGATACAAACACTCACAACATTTCACACCACTGATAACAGATGTAGCCGCACGGTGAGTCCAGGGCCACAAAACACCCTATTAATTTCATCCCTTGGGTGTCCCGACACGCTCTCCCATACCATATTAAATATATACTGTAAGTATTGTATGTTCTCATTATCACAGTTTGCTTTGTGCATCCTTTGTCAAGACATGTGTCTTTTTTTCATCTGCTATTTGTTTGGTTTATTGGTATTCAGGTTTGTTTATATTTGCAATTTGCGCCTTGACCAAATCTTTCTGAGAGAACATGTGCGCGAAGTTCGTTCGGTTCGGCACGACTCTCCCTTCAAGCCAATCACAGCTGCGGAACAAAACACACAGTCATCAGCACTCACCCATCACACAAACCAGAGGTTTGTGCTCTAATCTCATTTATGATGTCATGTGCTGATGTCATGTGCTAATGTCATACCTGACCTGCTGAGTCTCAGGTTTATAAAGGAAGTGCTTGATTGCATTTGAGTGACATGTACCAGAAATAGAGTTCCAGAAATCCAGCAAATATCTTGGAAAGTATGGATTCTTAACTATAATTGATCCCTGGAATACTTCTGGCTTTCTTGCTGTGCCTGAGAAAAGTAGCCATCAGCGGTATGATCGATTAATAGAAAGCTTTGTCTCGCTTCCAGGAGTCCCGTGATTGGTCCTTCTCTGCCCAAAAGGGATTAATCCAATCAACTTGTCTTGATTGCTGCTCTTTCTGGAATCTGAAAGCTGCAGTCTTGCACATCAGCCTCAGAGACTGGCACATAAAACAAAGACAGCGAGAAGATAGAAAACAGACACAGGGAAGAGGAGAGGTGATCCGTGTTTTCTTGACATCTTCAAGATTGATTCTTAAACATGTGATCACTGCCAACAGCAGAGTCTCTGCAGCCTTGAAAACAATGTGTGGAGATTTTGGTGTGGTAATATCAGGTATTTAAACCCAGACCCTGCTGTTCAGCAGCTGAAAAGAGCTTGGCTCTCTGTTATACACTGGACAGATAGACCACTTCTTAAATGTCTAAATGTCTTAGCGTTAGATATCAAAACAAGTGACATCTGCATGTAAACGATGATAGAGCTTTTCCCAGAACTATCTTTTTGCCACAATTACCTTTTTGCCAACTGCTCCCAAGGTCATTTTTAGTGCATGTATGAAATCACTTCCTGGTTTGTACAGGTTGCTAAGAGACATAGTATGGCCCTGATTTACTCGCAAGTGCAAAATTGTTAGCATCTGCAAAAAATTTCCAAGTTCTAGAGTCTGCTGAGTATTGCGGCTTTCAGATGTGCAGAATAGCATGGCTGGATCGCTTCTGAGGGTCTCCTTTGATGAATATGTAATTGCTTGGTGAAAACACATTTTGTCAACCCTTTTTGTCTTCTGTCATCTGCTTATTGTTTATCTATATATACAATGCAACACTGAAGCTCGGACACAGTTTCTTAGATTGCGCAAGCAAATTAAAAACCTTTGATTCTGTACTATTATTAAGTCAGGACCAATAGGTCCCAGATGATGCACTTTTTTAAACAAAAAAATAAGTGTAAGACAACTGAAACAAAAAATGACCAGGTGTAAGTGGGACACAGCTTTAGAATTAACCGTCTTTTAACCGAATGTTGGTGATTGTGTGTTTGTGTGTATGTCTGAGGCATTTCTGTAATGAAACATCTGTGGTGGATTTACAATTATTTATGGTGAAACATCTCCAAAAGTGAGCAGTGGAAAAAAACTAATTACCTCTGGTCACTATAGACAAAAACAAGAATAACTGAATTCTGCTTCTGTAGTAAAGTAGGGATTTTTAAAGTCAATCCGCAACTTTTGCCTCTCTGTCGCCATCTCTGTTTAAAACATAAAATTGCAGGTTACTTTACATCCTTTTCTTTATGTTGTGACATGTTATGTAAGTCAGCTCAAAGATCACTGAGCTCAAATAATAAGTCATTGTTATAAGCTTTTCATTTAAGGAAAAAGAGTGTTTTGAACACTGATCTGTTATTTGTCATTTTTGAAGTGGAAAAAAGTTTGCAAATTGCAAACCTGTTGCCAAATGTTGCTGTAGAATTACTTGGTAGAGTTTATTTGGCAAAAATTGTAACAGTGGGACATGTTTTGTCTGAGTTGCATTAATATTAATGTTCATGGTTGCGGTTTGTAATATTAATTTTGCATCTGCTTTGCTTTGCAAACAAAATTTACCATGTACAAATAATTGACTTGGTGCTGGTCTTAACTTAACAGGCTTTGAATAAAATCAGCAGTTTATTAATCTGAATGATTTGCAGGTTATTTGAATGAGGCAACAGGTCTTATTGAAGACAGAGGAAATTTAACATGTTCGAAGTTTTATGTTACACGTGACCACAAATACAAACAAATATTTCACACAGTTGCTTTTAAAAAAAAATCAAGTGGAATCAATTTTGTAAACTCTAAAAGCACAGAGCTTTGAAAGATGGTTAAAATAACTTGTTTGTACATCTTCAATCTATTAATTGTGGAATTTTAATCAGTGTTTAAACATGTGGGGGAATTTTAGCCGAACCTCAAAATGCGCATATGGTGAGACAGTTGACATGTTTTTCTCCTTTAGCTGAGGTTCAGTAGAATTAGTTTCATAAATGACTAATGTGTGATGTGGCACGGCAATATGTTGTAAGATTTAAACAGTTACTGGGATACATTTGCCACTTACAAATTTCTCCATGAGCACATGTATTAGCTTGTACCAATTATAAATTTGATCTTTTTTCCAACAGCCTATAAATAAAGATGTTTGGTGACATACAAAACATCCAGTTTTATAGACATTGTTGACAATATTGCGGGGTTAGAAAGTAATTCAAATTTTTTATTATATAGTAATAAAAATGTATATACTAATATATATATTTTTTTTTAATGTTCCATTAACTACTGATAATTTTTTATATATATGATACATAATGTTAAAGAAACATTCTAATAATATTACTGCAAGAATGTTTTTGATAACAGTAAAATAACTTTCACAGAATATTAGTCAACAGCCTGAGAACATTCCCTGTTAGCAGGGTGAGTAACAAATTGATTTTTTTACTTTAATTTTGGCAAACCCCGCAAGTGTTTTTATTTCTTTGTTATAAGGGTCCCTTGTGACCCTCTGAACACTTATAGTGAAACTGAAATGTAATGCATGCCGGAATTTGCAGTCTTCATTGCATTCAGTTTCAAAATGACATCTGCAAGAATGCCATGAGAGAGTTTAAGAAACATGTTTTGATTTTCTGAGCATGATTTATTACAGTAACCTAATGCGATCTAGGTGATCCCACAAGCTGAAAGAAAGTTAGAAAAAAATAAATAATACACAGACAAAAAACAGAAGAAAAACAGAGAGTGCTGAAATGTCAGAGGTTGAGAGAGAGAGAGAGAGAGAGAGAGAGAGAGAGAGAGAGAGAGAGAAAGTGAGAGAGATAAGCTAAAGGTTTAACAATAACAGTGTGACATCATAGGGTCCCTCCCTCTTAATAGTCCAGTATAGATGGAGCAGTCGTACAGAAATCTCTCACAATCCCATCACATCAACAGACTTATTTCCAAACACACAAAGTCATACGCACACACACGTTCTTTCACACATTCTGTGTAGTGACATGAACAGATCTGGGGTCATTTAAAAGGACCAGGAGAGAACATTTGTTTGAAGAAAGAGAGCCTGTAAAAGTTTAAGAGGTTTTTGTGGACTATAGAAATTCAGTATTGGGTTTTCTCTGAGAAAAAAGGACAACATGCGAGTCCTCCTCTTCCTTTTCCTCGGTGACATCTTGCTGCTGAGACTGACCTCTGCAACCTCCCTCAAAGGTACAAAAACAAAGCTTTCAATTCTACACCAGCTTTAGGATGTTTAGACAATCATATGAATGTCTATGAATAATTAATATTTAACTGTCTGTGTATTAAAGAGGTTCATAAATGTAATAATGAGCAAAAAATAAAATGCATGTTTTACATGCATGATTGCTGATTGACAATACATTTTGTGAAATGATTTGCATGCAAAAGGAGTGTAAAATCATGCATGTGACAGCATGTGACAGTGATCTTTTTATTTTATCTTATTAAAGGGTTTAGGGCTGGTATGCATGTATGCATGGTCTCGGTTAGAGAATGCAAGCTCAGCTGTTGTCAATACATCTGTTTTAATTTTTTTTACTGAAATAGTAAAAAACTACGACCATTCCATAATGTTCACAATCTATACAAACTATGTTAACTATAGAACATATTTTAAAGGTTATTTGCAAGCCAAATTAAAGTGGTTTTTATTGAATATTAATAATGGATTCTCATGACACTGCAAAAAGTACGCAAAACCGATTTTGTGTGTGTTGTCTTTTGTAGCAGTTCAAGTTAATAAGCCATCAGCAGACTGTGTGTGTGTTTTGTCTGTTTCCTGTTAAAGCCTAAATCTGTGAAGATGGATATTTACAAAATACGAAAATAAATAACGGGAGTGCATGAAAGTCTTTAGTATGTGGACGTCTTCCAGAGGTTGAATCTGGACTACTTTAATTTTAGTTTACTTTAGTATGTAATATTAAAAATGACTTCACACACTGTTCAGTGTGCCAGCGCCTGGATTTGTTTTGGTTTTGTCATTCCGCTTTCTCTGTGTATCATGAATAAGATGCACAGAACAGAGCAGTGCTTGTTATTCTGTTACCTGAAATAAAGCCAATATCACATATGAATAAACTATCGAACATGTTTTTATTTAGATTCTTCTGTGCAATTTAACTTTTGAATTATCCTGTGGCTCATCTTGAAAGTTTGACTTGGCTTGCTGGCTTTTTAAGTATTGTAACACCTGCATACAAGAGAGGTCATTGACCAGTGACCTTTTCATTCTGCATGAGTTGGTGTCTTTTATCTGACCCTTGACTAATTTGCACCAGGCCACTCATCTGTTTCTATGACCAGTTTGGTAAAGTCTAAATCCCTTGTTGCCATGGAAATCCTTGAGTTTGTCGATTGTCATGTGTTCTACACACTTGTTGTTTCTCCAGGCTTCATCTTTTATAGCTCGACCTGAGATGACCTTCCTTTTTGGCTGACGTCACTGCGGCCACACAGAAAATAACTATTTGGCCATTAATATAGGCTGTTGTTGTCAGTAATGCATTTTAAAGTCTTACCAATATTTCACACGTAACGTAATGACAGTTTACATTAATTTATTAAAGATTACTGCAATAGTACAGCAAATGACTTGAAAAATTAGCTTTACTGCTGAGATGCCTTTGAAGATGACCTTTATATTTCAAATGCCATGTCCCTGTCTAAAAACCTCCCTTAAAAGTGTGTGTGTTACTAATACAAATGTGAAAAGGTGAAAATTTGGGTTTGCATGGATTCTTACCTGGTCCAATGGATATCATATGGACATCAGCACAGCAACCTGACTAGCATACAGTCACGGCCCCACAATTTGCTGTTTCACTCGAAAATATATCAGATTACAGATGTGAAATGTGTCATGAATAGCATTTTATGTTGACTTGAATTGATACTTAACCTACAATCCCTGAGGAGAAATAAAAATAGAAACACATGAGACGGTTATTGGCATGCAGTTGTAACAGTGATGTGGATCACATATCACATGTATTTTGGTTTTGGCTGATTTTGATGAATAATGTTTGAGTTGAAGTTGAAATCTCTGACTTTTGATTACATATTTTGGTATCTTGGCAAATCTGAGTCTATTGTGACATTGTTGAGATCACTTCTGAAACTCTAGAAGAGACATCTGAGGTTACTGGAGTCTATTTCTCAGGAGAACAATCTGAGAAACAGTTGACGTCTCCATTTGTTTCCCATTTAATCGCTTTTATCTGGGAGAAACAATTGAGATAATAAAGATAAATAATCCAATTTGTGATTTTCCTTTCCTGCAGGTTCAGATGTTATGTGTGCCTTTTGTTTAACAGTAAACACGCATGCAGCAACGAACCGCATGTTTTCTCACATTGCGAGCTAGAGCCACACCCCCCCAGATGATTTCTGACATATCTCTGCAGTGCAGCACTTTATCTGCTTACATGAATCCTCTGGGAAGGACACGAAGAGCCGTTCTGATGTAAGGAAGAGGCTGTTTGTGTGCTGTAGAGCTCTGTGTTCAATGCCAGGGGTTTCCCTCACAGCAGAAACAACTTACTCTGGCACCGGACACCGCTTTCATCATTTATTCTTCGGAAGGGCCAAACACACCATTTATGAGAAACAAACCAGTCGTGCTGGGCTTCTTTCATCTGTTTGTGTTTTGTTGTCATAGTTAGCAAAACTAGGTAATTATAACAATGAATTTAATGTTTGTGTGGGATGATCTTCTGGCAAGGGCATAGGTGTATGAGTAAAACTCTTGTAGATTTATAGTTTTTTAAAAGAGAAAAATCTGACATTGAAATGTAATTCCAAACCTCTTGGCAAAAACCTTCCAGATACAGATCACATGTCTCTTAATAGTTATGGCTGAAGTCATTTTCGAATGTTAAACCTTGAACTGTATATGACATCACATTTTTGTGTATGTGTAGTGTATCTGTGTGTGTATACAGGTTTGGCTATACTTGTGAGGGCTAAATGTTTACAAACATCCTATAATAATATAGTACAACATGCTTAACAGTGACTTGTGGGGACATTTGAAGGGTTTCTCACAATTTGACACGCTCACCACTCAGCCAAATTATGATTCATTTTAAATTTAATAATGTCATCAGGTTTGTGAGAGGATTAGTGTTCCTGTAGCTCAGTTTGGTGGAACATGGTGCTAATAACACTAAAGGCCAAGGGTGCAATTTCCAGAGAATGCACTTATTGATATAAACTGTAGACCTATCCAAGTTAGTGCACACACATTAGGAATAGTGAGCTGGGAACGCACACACTTATGGCAGCCATTCACTAGGGCACACAGGGGGCAATTGGGGGTAAAGAGCTCTATTGCTCAAGGGCACCTCAGTTGTTTCTTGTTGGCATTGGGAATCAAACCAGTGACCTTCAGTTTACAAGTCCAACTAACAAGTCTAACCAGTAGTCCACACTGCCAAGTGAATGTAAAAAGTTATGTTTATTGATAAGGTTAAGCGTAGGGTATTGTAAATATTATCTTAGTAATACATGTGTGTGTTTGTCTCCGTGCAAGGACAAAACATGAGGGTGCGGATCAGTGCTTTTGGAGACACCATCACATTCAAGTTCATCCGGCCTTATGAGGACAACAAATTGGAGGGATACATCCTGGGCTATGGCAGCAGCATGTTTTCCAAACAACTGATCCAGCTACCCGAGGATGGACAGCTGTATGAAACTGAGACAGGTACACTTTAAATAAAAGTTCCTACTGATGCCATAAAGCATCCATT
>JAZGTK010001528.1:0-38851 GCA_036877625.1 Ambastaia sidthimunki | reverse complement strand
CCTAAAATTGTTAGCTGGGTAAGCTTTCCTTACAGAGCCTGATCCAATCCATGACAGCAGAGGTACACTCTATCCCCCTACGGACACACTTTATCGATTGCTGTGTCAGGGGCCATATTATACCCTCCCCTCATTGAACTCACATCGACAGGCTTTTTCTCTTGTCCTGGCTTCTTCTGTAGTTAGCCTACGGGATGACATTTATGCAGTATTTGCCTCCTAGCGCATGGACGTACACTGACAGCCCTCTTAATGGTTACTTTACAGATGGCATTTACACTGCCAAGCCATTATCATCAGTACAACACAGCTTGATCACATAAGGACATAAAAGGAGTTGTTGTCATTGTTTTTGGCCCGCGAATCATCCGCCTGTGGATGTTTATGCCCCGATAACCATCCATTTGTTAAAAGCAGAGGCTCGATACAGCTGTCTTTTTGTGCCGTTGTCCGTCAGGTTAACTACAGTGAATTATGTGACAGAGCTTTTAAAAAGCTGAAATGGATGCTGAAATAATCAAGGGGAAGAAACACAGCTGCTGCGTCCAAAACATGAATATCAGCTAATATTCTCAAAATTAAATCAGCCGGGCACACGCGGCATAATGCCACAGCCAATTTTCACTATTTGAGTATGAAAATTTGACATGCCTACATAATATAATGCGCTTGTTTGTGTAACTCATCATGAACCAGAAATGATCTGTGATTATACGGGCCATTTAAAAGTAAATCACATTGCAGGCGCAGGAAACACTTTAAATAGCAACGAGGAAGACTGTTTTAAAACCCAGCGAGTTGCTTTGCTATAACTGTCCACATAGGTGCTTTAAGCTCATGTTGCTAAGCTAATGGAATAATAATCAATATTTTTGACTTTGTCCACCTAAAACAGCTTAAACCAGCCAAAGCTGCTTATTTGGTCTTAGCTTGTCTTTTACATTTTATTATTTATGCATTTGGTGCGTGCTGTTATCCAAAGCAACTCATAGTGCATTCAAGATTATCGTTATGTGTTTTTCCTGGGAATCGAACCCATGACTTTTGCGCTGCTAACGCAGTGCTCCACCATTTTAGCTGCAGAGATCAGAGTGAAAAAACTGCTAGGCTGGGAAACCAGTTTATACCAGCTACAGCCAGCAAACCCATTTTGTTTGGTTTGTTTTTTGTATCTCAGCTGGGTTATAATGCAGCATAATTCAGCAACCTGCTACAGACTTCATGTTCTGAATCTACACTGCCTTAAAGGGATAGCTAACTAGATCACCAGGTTTTGAAATGAAACCGAAACATAGTACACACTCTTGAACCCAAAGCATAAAATCTCTCATCATCATGCAAGGCTAGAAGATAATCCAGCCTGTGGAACTGCAATAGAAGTTTTCGACAGCTGTTGTTCATGGTACGTGATGATCCGACTGTTTCACACTGTGAAGATTACATACACAAGCTAACAAAACCCTATGTGCCTAAACACACAGCTGTCACACAAAACCAGACGAGAAATCGTTTCTTTATTGAGATCAGTGTTGCCTTGAGCATTGTACAGCTGCTCACTCCAGGATGTGCTTTCTGTGGCAAATGGATGGCTGAGCCTTTATTGAAAGCAATAGCAGGTTTCTCTAGAAATACTAGAACACAAACACACCCGCCAGCGGTGGTTATTTTAGTGGTATGATATGGCAAATTTAAAATAAAGAGGGCTACTGAATGGTGGCCGCTATCAGAAAGCATTAGTCACAAGGTAGGATTTTTGTCCAAAGCTGGTTAACTGATGGATTCTGGTTATAGACTTGGACTTGGATCCAAAGTGGTGGTTTGACAAGCATCTATAGCTGAAATAATTCCATAATAACTGACGCTTGCAACGACATGGTCTTGGGTTTAATCCCAAGATGCATAACATTTATGCATCTGTCAGGTGCATAAATATAATGTAGAAACTGGAATGCACTCTGCTGACTTTGGGGGGTGCGGTGGGGGGTTTGAAAGGATGATATTTACAGGAGAATTTTTTCGGTTCTGATGTGTCCTCGGAACCTTCTGGCATTTTACTACTGACAATTAGGCATGATGTCCCAGCGTGCTACATTGTAAACAAATGAACCATTTGTCTAAAACAGTGAATCTATAAATATCATCTCTTACTATGCCGTCATAATATTAGCTGGCAGACAGTACACAAAGCCCAAAGTTCATATTAAAACTAGACAAATGAGAGTCATTTGCATTAGACTGGAGATGCAATACAGCCGTCTCGGGTCAATATGTTCTTCAGTGTTGGAGGTCAGATATTATGTACATGCCAACAGATATTGATTTTTACCCCGTAGGTTAATTAAAAATCCATTTGTAGGCATCATAATAAAGTGTGTTCACTGCAAAAATCATTTCCTTAATCAATGTTTTCCAGTAAAAATATGTAAACATCCCTAGAAGATAAATTCAGTTGCGAAAAACTGTGAAAAGATAAAATGACAGTACAGATATTTTTATATAATAAACCTTGAATTAAGTTAATTTTTCTTATCCCACTGTCAAGTTGTTTTTTGTTTTATTAAAATAAGAAAAAAAACTTTGCCAGTAGGGTAAAAAATGTAATATATTATGTGATAGTGTTACATTACAAGATTTTGCTTTATAAGTAAATAGATCTGATTTTACTAAATGTTTAATATATTTTGCTGGAAAACAAGTATATTATTTAAGAAATAATTGTTTGTAATTCTTAATTACCTTAAGCGATGGTTTCCTGTTACAAGGAAATGTAACAGGGATGTTCTGTCATTATTTAAAAGTGAAAGTTATTCTCCATTATATCACAGATATGCTTCCAGACATCTGTGTAATGGATTACCAGTAAGACACTGTATTTTAATGGAGAACCGATCAACCTATCACAACATAGGAAAACAAAAACCCTCATTCTAATAGACAGGAAGGACAGAGAACAGGAAGGGAAGTGTCAGTACGCAACAACCTAGAAAACGGAGAATAATAGCTGCTTTTGTGGAAAGGAGGGAATAAGTAATTAACTAGCAGGAAGAAAGCGAGTCTCACTACTTCTGGGAGTGGTTGTGTTAACAAAGTTAACACTAAATCTTAGTGGCAGCCATCTGGAATGGGATGCCTGTGACAGGAAATGTGGCGGGAAATCCCAGATAACAATTTTAGGTTGTAAGAAGATTTCCCTAACGTTTCATTAAGTAACAAAAACGATCAAATCTTAGTTGGAATGTTCTAGGAACATTCAAAACATCCATTTATTTAGAAGTTCTGTTAACTTTATAAGAATGTTATTCAAACATTTTTTTTTAATTCTGTAATGTTTTTAAACCATTCCACAACTTGAGAATAACACTTTTGATATACAGTGCCATCTGTAAGTATTGAGACAGTAAAGGAAAACTAGCTTGTTATGGAGTCAATAAATCTTTTTTGATTAAAAGATGAATGTGAGGCAGATGTACAAAAGGAGACATTCTTGAAAATATTTCTGTTTTCTGTCAGATCCCTTGTCTGCATCTTAGAATATGTGTGTTGTCACCAAATGCAAATGCAGACACATTAGCTAACATTCAGAGAATGTTCCCTATTAGCTGGGATGGTGGATAGGTGGTTAGGAATAGCAAAAAGGTTCATGTTTGTGGATAGAGAGAGAATCTATAAGCTGAGGCATACAGGAGAAATGGAATATAAATTATGAATCTTATAATATTGGCTTGCATTCTGCGGTTCTAGCCCAGCGTGTTGGACACACACTGCAGCCCTCCGCTCGGCCCTCTTTAATCTCAGCCCTGGAGGTCATTTCTTCCTCCTCCTGGACTGCCAAGTATAATAAGCAGGAATGAGGAGAAGAGTACAGGGAAATGGGTGGGGGGGGGGCGGAAGAGAGACCTAAATGAAAACAGGTGTCTGTTTAACATCACTTGCTAGGCCACCGCCAGGCTATATTAGATTTTTATAAGCGCCGAGGCAAGAGGGGTGACGGAAATAATTTTTTCTCACCTCAAGCACTTTTAATGTCAAATTAAATGGGCTTCCCGTAAGAGGCTGGCTCATATTGTATGATTTGGGCATGAAAATATTTTATGGGCAATATAGTTGTCACGTAAGAGTCAGTTTTTTTAATCATGTAAAGCTTTAGTCAGGTTAAACTCTCACATAACGCCTGACAGAACTGTAATATAATCAGAAAACAAATACATACATAATCCATCCAGCCATAGAAAATGTTACAACTTTTAGTTTTTACTTAAGCCATTACTTAATAAACGGGCATGTGTGAAATGAAAGGCGAGATTTGATCAGGCAGGAACAGGGGGTTTAGAATATGGATGTAGGAAGATCACGTCTGGCCAACTCTCATGCTGATGTGCATGTAAATAAGCAGCTAGGAGACGTGTATGGATTCCTGATGGAAGCAGAGGATTTTCATCACAGCGCTTATAAATTATTCAACCCTGATGAAGCCCTGCGCTGCTGTTTTGTAGCTCTGATGATCACCAATATGCTTTAATCGAAAGGATGTAAAACATATGCTTCAGTCTTATGTAGCCGTTCCATCTTTAGCTAACTGCGATGATTAAGCCCAGCTTTCTGTTAATGAAGCGGTATGGCTGATTGATCCAGCTTCTAGATGTGACGCTGTATAGCCACAGCACTTTAAAAGCACTTAGAAGTCTCTTAAATGTAACACAAATCTTATATGCTTCCAGGTTACAAAGTCTCGGTACCCACTAGCAGGGTGGGGAATTGTACAGCGTCTGTGGTTGGAGAATGGACCAGAGACACTGGACGCTTTTCCCATGTAGAGTGGGATGCATGAGCTGTAGGGTCCATTTGCTATAATCCCACCAAAGACCAACGTTGACCCTCCCTCTGTCACTTGTCTAATAAAACCAGTTTGGATTGTAGAGTGATGGGATTTTGTGTTGGACTAAGCTCTCTTGATGTAGTATGTGACATGTCATTAATGTACAATCATCAGGCTCTGAGTTCACCAGCAAGAAAGAGGAGGAAACTTCAAAAGAGCTTCTCCATAAGAAGATATAGAGTGTCAGTGGTAATCGGATTTGAGGTTGGAGTGAGGCATGGCCTTCCAGTGTAGACTTCTCAGCTTTAACAACCCTGAACCAGGAAGTAATAATAGCAATGGTAGTTGTGCTATTAAAGGCAAAGGGTGTCATGAAGACACAACTGGAAGTAAACTATTTGCGGGGTGAAGTATGAAAGGAAGTATGTAACATTGTGCTGCTATCAAATCATTGCTAAATGTATTAGTGTCAGTGTTTCTCACACAAAGCAAACATACAGTTTCATAAGAGATAGCACACATTATATGGACTGCTTTAAAGGTGCTTTTTTGTCCTGTTAGCAGCTTGATGGTCTTTGTGTGCTGTTTTTGGAACCTGTGGTTCACAATGGAGACGTTCAGGAAAAAAAGCTGTACAGGCTTAAGGGTGAGTAAATAATGACAATTTGTTTATTTTGGGTGAACTTTCCTTTAAATTCTACTGTATGAATATTAACCATAATACTAACATCAATAAAATTCATTTAAAAATGTACCTCAGTTGGTAGAGCAGTGTATTAGCAACACAATGTTTGTGGGTTCGATCCCCAGGGTACACACACATTAAATAAAAACAAATGTAAACAAAATGTGTATCTGGAATGCACATCGCTTTAAATAAAAGCATCTGCCAAATGCATAAAATGTAAATGTAACATAAATGTAAAACTCATGTCTACCCATGGTTAGAACTAACAGTCATTGTTTATTGAAGCTTCCAGGAAATACAGGAGTGATAAAAATAGGGACAAATCATATGAGACAGTTTTGAGGTTGTCCACATCAGATAGCTCGTTGCTCATGTCTGCTTTGGTTCTGAGGCCTCTGGAGACGTGTACAGATATCATAGTTTGCATGTTTCTGCAGTGTGCGGTTTGGAGACTATTTCAGCTGAGGTGGCTGGAAATGAGGCCGTGTACCTCGTTCCTGTACGAGGCGAATGTGCTGACTCAATCTTCTGCTTGACATGCCGCTCCACTGATACGCTTGACATCACTCAACTGCATATAACAACTGCAGCTTTCTTCTGAAGTTTGTAAAGGAACGAGAAACACTCTGGAGAACATCTACAGAGATGCATGAGGAGATACGCCGCAAGTAGCTTTAAAATGCTAACTGTATCTGTGGATTACAGAGCATATGAGATAACGTCAAAGATGATGAGAGAGAGAGAGAGAGAGTTACTTAGAGTGCAGCTGTTTGTGTAATGAGAGGTGATGAATGTCTCTCTCTTAATCACTTTGCTATGTTTCAGAAAAGATGAAGAAAAGTACATTAGAGAGCCGCAGTGTTTTTATGCAGCATGGCAGATCTTAATCAAATCAATGAGAAGCACTTGAAAAAGCTTGTTATCTAAACAAGAGGTAAGCAAATAGCTCCAGAGCCTCGGCTTTTTAGAGGCTTCTTAAAAGCTCACGGAGTCAAGAAATCAGAGAACTCATTTGTAACCTTCTCTATCCTAACCTGAAGCGCTAATGGACAGGGAGGATCTTATAATGAGAGATTGAGAAGGTGTTAAGAGAGTGTTTGTTGAGTAATGTAAGTAAGAGCGAGTGAAAGAGGGGACTGGATTGATGAAAGGATGAGAGGATAGGGATGGGGGTACTTTTCTTTTTATGAATGAATGGAAGACGAGGCATCAGTAATATACCTAGTTCAATTTCAAGGCGTTTATTAACGCTCCCTTGGCATGGCTTCAGAAAGTCTTTACATAATTAGGTTGCATTGAAGAACCTGAGAGCGACTCCATTCTCTTATTTCACCTGCTAATGAAGATTTATTGCAATGCATCATTGAATGATAACACACAGGCAGCGGGCAAAGCATTTAAAGGGATAGTTCACCCAAAAATGACAATTCAATGACAAGTAATCGTTTACTCACTCATGTTTTTCTAATCCTGTATGACTTTCTCATTTGCAAGAAACACAATAAATGTTATGGGGAGTATAAGTGGGTGAAAGTCTCAGCCCCCATTCACTTTCATTGTTTGGAAAAAGAGCAGTGTCAACATTTTTCAGCATTTCTCCTCTTGTCTTCCACAGAAAAAGAACAAAGGCTATTTGTGGGATCGTGAATCCATATCAGGTGCGCCATTCAAGATGTGGCCAGAGTGCAGTTGTATCTCAACTTTCAGCAAACAGCAATGCCCTAAAAATTACCAGTAGCTAGTAGACCCTACACTTTAATAGCTTACAGTACACAATCAGTAACGTGACAGCATCATTCATCAAATGGAACTGTAATAAAAAAAGTACCCAGAATTCACCTGTACTGACCCAACTGCTAGTTCATTCCCATCACACCCTGCTTTCTGCCCAGAGAACTTCTAATATTACTCTTGATTTTGGTGAGAGACAGACAGACCAACACAGAGAAAGCTGGAAGCGGTAGAAATCAATTATGCCAGCCGTGAGAGAGAGAGTGGCGTGCTCTCAAACAGAGCACGGCCATTGCTGCTCTGAGCAGGTTAGCTTTAATCATCCACACACCCTCAGTACCATTCAGCTGCTCACTGCTCTTAGCCTTTGATATGGATACGTCTGCAGCCTTTCTCACTGCTGTTTTTTAGCTCCAGTCTCCGGTTTAAGAATTGATTGCTTTGCTTTGGCCCTCCGAATTGCTGTCTGGAAAGAGGGGTCCCCGCTCATTCTGAATGAGCTTGCATCAAATCAAATGGAAGTCTGAGCGAGAGGAGGATGTGAAGCGGATGGAGGGCAACCTTCCCTGACGATGGAGGGCATGGAACACACCGTCCCATCATGTCTGGGGTACGACGAGGTTACCACCAGTGGTGACGGACAGGTGGCTGTTGTAAGGCCGCGCCCTATAACAGTTGTGGTGTAATTGAAATACGTCTAGCTTTGAACTTCTCTTGACCTCAGATGGCAAAAGGTGCCATGCTTGTGCTGCTTGATATGCCAGGTTTGCAGACACCATCCCTACCTTGGCTTAGCAGTGGCCATTTTTAAGTTAGCACTTGATATAAAAGGCAAAGAATAAGGATTTCCTAAGCATGACTGTATGGTTTCAGCCATCCTGTGTCAACCGTGAACGCATTCAAAAGTGAGCAAGCTGTGAGCATTCTAAGGCGAGCGAACACAATATGGCCCTCTCGTCTCTCCGCCCTCCCACCATCAGCCTGTCTAGACGGCAGACAATTGTAACATTACAAATCGATGATTCACTGAACGCTCTGCTCACGCAGAGGTACACACCTCAATTCCTAAGAGGCCACAGGGCTTTCAGCACCAACCCCCCGTCATACAGACCTTGTGTCAGCCATCTCTCTGATCTCTCCAATAGCCAACTTACCGTAATATTAGCCCCGCATGCTTGCTCCATTACCTCCTATGTGTTTTTATCAATCAGGGCTGTATACTGCAATGGCCAAGCTACTGTACTGCAGAGATGTGTTTGTGAAAGAGTGGGTTTTAAAGAAAGGTCATTTGAAGAGCAGCGCTGGCCTGGGTGAGCAGAAACTGCCCATGAATTAGTGATGCTGTTGGTCTTCCTGAGCGTGCACACCCACACAGTCTTTCCTCTAAACCTGAAGTGCTTCTTAACCTATCTTTTTCCAGAGTGTGCCAGTATATTCCATGTAGATGCGGATCAGGGCCTACCCTCCACCCGACATGCTTGCTTCCAGTTCTGGACTGTCCAGCCAATGTGTTGACATGCAATTAACTGGAGCAGAAGTGTAGGTTTAATATTTAATCATTCATGAAAAAATAAAGTTCTAGGGAAGAGGAAGATGTCTCTTTTAGTATGCATGCTTCTCTGGACTGTAGATTCTCTTGTTTGCACTTTTTTCTGCTCTGTGTACCCATTTCCCATTTCTTCTCTGCTCTATCCAGGCTGTACACTTGTGTGTGTGAATTTGTTTGATGTGCATAAAACATAAGGAGGCAGTTTGAGGCAGAATGCTTAGAGGGAGAAACAAGGGGGACAGCTGTTTGTACAGAAACATTATCTAGCTTTTTGTGGTTTCACTTTCCTTTGGGTGCAAAGATTGTCTTAGCTGAGATGTACCTTGCGTCCTTGAAGAAAAGCTTTCTTACAGTAGGTACATGATAGTTAGAATATTGCCTTTAATTGAAAAGTAGAATGAGCTGTGAGACCTTTCCAGATTCGTCAGGCGAGAAAACTTAGCTCAGTTGCTGGTGGGCAAAACATCTTTAGATGATCTCCAAGTCATCTAAGGAAAACCCTTGACTGCCACAATCACCTTAACACACACAAACCCATTTAGTATCTACCAGAATGCCACATAAAAATGGTAAACAGCTTTGAAAAGCCCCAGAGATGTGTAGGTCTGGTTTCTAGCAGTCAAGAGTTCAGGAGCTGCTAAAATACTTGGAAGCCAAGCACTCGTCCTCTGGAGTGTGCAGGGCTCCCTTGTGACTGTCTCATCCAATTCACATGGATCTTCCCTGGCCTGGATTAATCCTGGCTCTGCCAGCACTGTGGAATCTTTAAAACATTCACTGGCCTCTCTTACTGGCACTCAGCTCATGCTTTCCGACTAGAGGATCTGACACGTTTTTTCAAGGACACAAGACACGTTGTAGACAGCGTAGGGCTGGAGAGAGAGCGGGTGTCAGGGTTGTGTGCTAGAAGATGGTTGGCAGGATGGCAAAGTGGTTCTTTTTTGCTTCCCAAGGTCACCTAAACTTCTCCTTCTTTCTCACCCACAAAGCTAGAATGGCTGAAATGATACGTCAAGCAAATCTGTTCCTCAGCCTCGAAGTGAAACCAGTTGAGGTAAAATGATCTGAGAATGTCCACGTTTCATCAACCGCCTCAGTTTTTGTTTTTATTAAGCACGTCTTGGAAAAGCAGCCAACAGAATGCTAATGATGTTAGTCATGCTTTTTCACCTCTCGTCAGAGCAGGATGAAGGAGACAGTTCGCTGTCACATGTTGGCATCCTCTCAGAAGTGAAGAAACGTGTCATCAAGAACAGAGTCTTCTCTCTTTCCTCCTATATAAGGTTCTTTGAAATTAAATTAATGATGGTTTGAGTCTTTACAACATGCTCATCTGCTCATATGTGTTTGGCTAGATTGGGCTCCTTACTGCCTCCTGCTGTCTGAAGGGAATTCAGATCAATAAACAGATTCATCATAATGAATAAAAAAATGAGTGATACTCACTGAAATTTATGTTTTCATGTTTGTAGAAGGTATGGTTATGTTTACCAAAGAAAGATTATTCTGCCAAGCTGTGATTTTTAACATCATTCTATTGATTCTTTGAGATGGTGAATGTGTATAGAGACATATTGCTCTCTCAGCATATTTACAATCTTGTGTTCATCATACACTGTGCAAATCAATCGCTGGCCCTGTCTCAAAAAGACTGGTGGACTTTATATTCACCACCTATTGTAGCTGTATGCTAACTTCTAGCTGAAATTATTGGTAGAATGGATCTTTCTTGACACAATGAGAATTATGCATCACACTCCTTATGTTGAGCCAATGTTCTATAAATGTTCCCTGTTAGCTGGGTTGTTGATGGAATGCAGTGAGGTGATAAGAGTATTCTGCTTGAATTGAGCAACGTGAGACTGCAAAGGGAGATGACTTGTGACTCTCATGCTGAGGTGATACTGTAATGACTTTTTAAACACAGAGCACACAACAGGCCTGTCTGTATTTCTGGCTCAGTTCAGGTTCAGACAAGTATGAGTAATCTCGAAAAAATACCCATAGTTGTTTTTGTACCCATTGCTGTGCTCCAGGTAAATGAAGATAAACTCACTCTGAGTTTCTCAGAGTTTTTTTTAGGGTTTTCTTGTTCATTTTGTCACTTTAATGATAGAAACAAAAGTAGAAACACAGAAAATCACAGGGAGAGAGAGGACCAGGAGAAAACATGACCCAGGTCCAAATTTGAATCCAGGTCTCCCATGAGCACAACATCTCAGCTTTATGGTGCTCCACTTCTCCAATCTCACGCTGAAATGTAGTTGTTAAACCTTGTTATAAACTTAAGTTGGTTAAAACAGTAGAAGCCTTTGTGTATACATACAGTTAGCATATTCGTTACAATCTTTTTAATGCCTAATGAGAAAATTGGTATCATTATTTTTAACACTGTAGTATTCCCTAGAAACAGGCTCTAGCCCTAGACTGTTTGTTGAGCTATTTAGCTTAGACTGTTGTCTCCATTGCCTGTTTACAAAGAGTATTGACACTTTCCAAATGTTTACTTTATCTGTGGTCTATGGGGAGGGTTCTGTCTAATACAATTACTTTTGGCTGCTTTGTGTTTGGTCTCTGTCTTTTTATTGAGTGAAGCTTTGATACTGCCTCAATGCTTCCGGTGTTAAACGCTATAGCGTTTTCTTGTTCCTTATCTTGGCTATTAGCACTTGGTGGTTGGGTCTGTCCCCCTCGTGGCCTTTAGCTGACCTATCCGCCCCTCTATTCTGTGCTGTGGTCTTTCTGTCTGCCCTGTAATAATCAAAACATAGTGTTAAGACATTGTTGCTCCTGTTTGCTGTGCTGAATCGGTTAGTTTGTATTCGTTTGTTTGGTGTGTGTATTTTTACACCCTTAGACTTCCACAGTAGAAACTGTTTTGCATGAGACAAGCTTCTTTTATGACCTTGAGTGAGAAAGTGTGCTAAGGGCAGATTTGCTTCACAGTAAAACTGGGCAATTGGGCGTCTTCACAACAAACCATATGATAGCTGGATCACGGACAAAAGCTAGACAATTATGGTCGCAGTGTGATTCAATACGTTTTTGTTGCGATTTGAGCAGCCTGACGCAGCAGCTTTTTTTGCCACTAATAACACACCTCATCTAAACTGAATTAATGCTGAAAGACCTGCAGAACTCCACAGTTCCCCAAAGACATTATGCTAAAAAAAACTAAATGAAAAGCTTTTCTTTGGTCAATCAGCACTGATTTGTAACACTTGCGTGAAGGCCACAGTGGAACCCCTATAGTTTTAGGCTGGTTGATACTTTCAGAATAATGAATTTTTAATGGAGACCACCTGCAGAAATCAGGGTAGACCTTTACGTGGGTTCTTGCAAATGATACAAAATCTTGTCGGGGGGTATAGATTCTGCAGACATTGACATATGACTCCCATGATGTACAGATGTTTATGCTAATTAGATTGTGTTTTTAGACCTGTGGGATATGTTGGGTCCCGTTTCGCAAACAAAATGGCCTCCAGTTACTTTGTTGTTTACATGTTTGTGAACCAAGTTCACTTGCTGCCACAGCAGGAGACCCTCAGCTAACAGTTTTAGGTTGTAAAAACATTGCCATTAAGGAACAAAAAGTAATTTATAAGTAAAAAAGTTCTGCTAACATTACTGCAAGAACGTTTTTTGATAACTTTAAAGGAATGTTCTGAGAATGTTCCCTGTTAACTGGGTCTGTGCTTGCAACTTCTCCAGGTCATCTGCCATACTTCCATTTGTGATGAAATATTAAAGACAGGTTGATCTCGCTCCATCTCTCTCTGTCTCTCTCTCTGTCTGTCAACCTCTTGCAAGGCTTATAGCAGAGATGCATTTGTCATCTCAGCAGTTCAAAGCTGAGATGCGTTCACCTCGCTACAGTAGAGCAGAGCTGACATATCTAGTGCCACATATGCCTGAAAGAACTTTGTTTTGGTAGATTCACAGAGATGAAAGATTGGAAGGAGTGCAAAGAGGAGAGGGAGGGGCTGGAGGAAAGGTCACAGAAAAACTTTAGGCCTGACCTACACTTAAGATTGTCACGCATAGACTTAAAATAGCAAAACCGTGAAATTGAGGGATGTAGTAAATAATTGAAAAACTGCTGCCAAAACACATACAGCATCTCCCACAGATAGGTCACATTGCCATAATTATGCATAGTGTTGAGGAATGTTTCTTTTACAAGTAAAGTGTTACATTGCTGTGTTACCACTGAAAACAGGTAACTATTAATGTCACATTAATTACGTTACATTCATTAATTAGGTAAGGTTTTAGAAATTAGGCATTTCAGGAAATGGTTGGTTGGATTGCCGATCAGTTCAGTTAGTTGCATTAAATTTAACAGCACAGGCTAAACCAATGGTGTGAGTTGGGGGCGGGGCTACCTGTTTGTTTGACCAATGGCAGATAGAGGAAGTCTGTCTGGTGCCACTAGTGGATTGTCCCCTTGCCATCGTAATAATCAGGTATTCAAGTATGTAATGCTTAAGTAATGTTTAATGTAAAAAAATGTGTTAAAAATGTGCAATGTGTTACTTTTAATGCACAGGGTGCAAGTAATATTTTTCTATGTTCTCTTTAATTTAACTATCTATTTTAAGATAAACTATTTCAATGAATGCGCCCCCTATTGGTCATAAGCCAATATTCTCTGCATGTTCTGAGTTTTCCATATTTGCACCCCTATTAAAACCTCAACACACATTGGAAAATAATATATTTCATTGTTATGTTTGTCTCAGCATTTCTCAGTTCCAAGCAGTATTTCAGATCCAGGCAAACCAGACTGATTAACCCCCAGCAGATGTGAGGCCTTTTTTTTATCTCTCTCTCTTTCCCATCTTCATATTATAAAGTGTTCCTGTCATTATTTTTGATGTCTCTTCTCTGCCAGACTTCTCAAAGCTCACCTGTTCATCCCACTATACCCGAGAGAAACAGACGGATTGATGCATTAATAGATGGAGAAAGAGAGAGAGAGAGAGAGAGAGAGAGAAGAGAATGAGGGGAGAAATCTGATCAAATAAGCCAATCATGTGTGGAGCGGTAATGAAGAGCCCGGAGGAGCATCCCATGTCCTCTCTCTCCAGATGCGTGCAAGATACCTCGTGTTGTGATGAGGAGATGAAGGGAGTTTGTGGAACTTTCTGTAATTGCCTCTGATAAGGGTTTTAAGCAAACACACTGAGTGAGATGATGGGAGAGAGAATAGTTTTCACTGGCTCGTCTCAATGAACTGAATCCAGGAGGGGGAAACATTAGAATCTCGTCATCTCCGAAATGGCTGCTCAATTTACTCCGTCTCCTGCCTTCTTTTGGGCTCAATTACACTCTATTTTCTCAACGAGCACTTCAATTTCTTTGTTAACGCTTTATATCTGTTCCTACCCTCTGGCCTAATAACATTTGGAAAATTAACTTCTGATGGAACTTGCGTATTTAACAAAAAGCTCCAGATTTATCCCAGAATTTGGTAGTTTATATAAACAAGCACACTTTTTACATTTTTTCCTGTCATGGTAATCTGACATATTCTCTTAACCCTTTCACTGCTGCTGTAATACTGTTTCTGGTCTGGAATCATCTCATACCTTCAGAATTATATATTCCTGTATATATTAGTCTCTGAATGTGAAATCCGTACTATTTGGCATGTCTTTAAAATCCCTGTTTAAGGTGTTTTGCTGTTGCTGGCTAAAATTCTTTCATCATCTACTCACCTTCATGTCACAGGTTTGAAGTCAATGACATGAAAAAAAGGCCAGTATGTTCTTCACCATTTATCCTTTTGTGTTCCATGGATGAAATGACATGAGGGTGAGTAAATGATGACATACATTTCCTATTTGGTTCAACTATTATGTATATTTTTATATACTGCACCAGTGGTTAGAAGATATGTAGCTCCAAGAACTCTTCTGGTATATTTGCGATATCCGTTTGCCTTTACCTGCCTAATGGCTCACATCGAGACATCCCAAGCACAAACATGTTAAACATGTGCTTGAGTTCTTTGAAACATATTGAGTATGATTCTTTGAATCATAAATCTGTTTACTCTAGAAACACAAATAGCTTTGCCAGGACCTGAGAGCTTTCTTGTATGTTCTTCCTACTGTGATGTTTCCTACAGAATCAGATTTAAAAGGCTCATCAAGTGATGTTGTTAAAAAGCTGGGTCCAAGCTTTGCAAACGTTAGGCATGGTTTACAATGGACCACAGGACTGTAAATCTTACTCTCCGTGCATCTGACCTCCTTTTCTTTGACTGTTTTATCACCTTCTTCTTTCCTCAAAGCTTTGTCACAATATTCTTTGCTTTCCAGCCGTCATTGAACTCCACATACACATCAGTCCACCATATGCTGCTTTGAGTTGTGTTATGTATGACAGACAGAGAGAGATAGGGAAAGATAAAGACCAGAACTTCTGTGGTTCTATAGCTTTGCTGTGTACCTGTAACTTAACAGGTACAGCATAGTGCTTGCAACACCAAGGTTGTGGATTCAATTCCAGGGAACACACACACACACACACACACACAAACACACACTGATATGCACTGAATACCCTGTAAGTTGCTTTGGATAAAAGAGTGATTTTGTACAGAAGCAAAAGAGAAAGACATTGATACGTCTTGATTTTTGGACCCTCATGGTCATCAGATTTAGTTTTTCCCTGTATCTCATCAATAGACTGAGGTTTGTGATCTTCTAGGGTTTATCTTCCCCCAAGCTCTTCTTCTATCTTTTTTTTCAGCCTCTTCATCTTCATTCCACACCTGTTCTTATCAAAGACTTAGTCTTTTTATTATCAGTACTGTCTGCTTATATGGGCTTAGAGGATTATGTTCCCCAAAAGAAATTTCCTGGTGTCACTGTATTTAATTACTCATGCAAATGGAAAACTACATTTATTTAAGCCGAGAGACACAACAAAACCAAATAATTAAACATGTCAGATCTGCAAAAGAAAGCTCAAAGAACATGAGAGCTAAAAATGAAAGCGGTTTCTATGCGGTGCACGCACCAGCAATCAGGTGCCGTGAGTAAAGCTGTTTGATTGTACCTTCTGGCCTCATGTGTGTCAGAGGAGTAAGTCTCGGATGCCGAGCAATATTTCATGTGCCCTTATCTGGGTGAGAGAGCGCAGGTTTGGTCAACAGCCGAGCAGAGCTGAGCTGGTACCCACTGCCCAGGAAGGGTTAGATTAATCTCTTTTCCCCTCTCACCAGGCTACAGCTGCTACATTAAAAGCCTCCATGCAGAGCCAAGCCCCCCCTGAACCCAGATTCCTGTGGACAGACGAACCAGCAGGCGATCTGAGCCTTCATCTACCTCTTCTTCTTCAGTTGTCATTGTCCTGTTGCTCTCTGGCACTCTTTCTCTCTCTCTTTCCCTCCACATGGCATTCGGATCCTCCCCTCTAATCAAAATCATCAGCGTGGTGACTCCGTGCTGAATTAAGGCGGACAGATTTCCACACACGGCGCTCATCAGCACTTTTCGGGCCCTTAAACAGCTCACAGACTGTACAGTCACATCCAACTGCTCGCATCCCTCCATCCATCAGACTCGCCCATCTGCCCGCATGATTTAAATTCACACTCTCATTACGCACACTGGGGTGAGGCAGTCCTGCCGAACCGAGGGGAGGAAAACAGCCACCCGTTCTGGAAACGGGTGAAATTCCTTACATTAGCGTCCTAATAGTTTTTCATTTGAAATTAATTTAACTTTTTTTACCCAAATGAGAAAACGATCCCCTTCTGGTCTGGTATCTCAGGCCCACAGTTAATTCTAATGGAAAAGATTACATCTTGAATTAAAAATCGCTCATCCTCGGTGCTCCAGACAGCAGCGAAGACAATCAAAAAATTTCTGATTTCGCGCTGAGGATTTTAATAATCACACCCCCACCACGCGACTCCCCCCGTCTCACCACATGATCACTTTTGCGTGCATATTTATACTCGCTCTCAATATCGCTACAAATATAATTACAATGTCTAATAGCTCACAACGAACATCACCATGATCACAAAGTCTATTATCTGTGCACGATGGCCTTGGAGGACACGGTTTGATGCTCTGCAAAGCTACTGTGGTTTATTTACTGTATTTCTACATTTATGAAGGTTCCTGAGGTATCTTGAGAATAGCAAGCGTGGCTTTTCCGAGGCCCTTTTGACTGTTGTAGTACAGCTACAGTACAGTAGCCACTTATCTGCTTACCTTGCTGTGGTGAAACAAGGTATTTAACGGGAGAAGGTCAGGTGTAAAATAGAGATCCGGCGCAACGCGTGACGAACCTCAGATGAGAAAAATTCATCAAAACCATCGGCGTGTCTGGCAGTTGCTTTCTGCAACTCCCGTTTCTCTCTCTTAACATAGATCTTGTTATTCTAGATTCCTATAAAACAGGAAGACAATAAAATTCCAGAGTATTGTGTACACAGTGTAAGATGGTTGGCTAGCTTGCTACTCCGGTAAGATGGCTACTGTTTGCTGCTACATATTAAATGTTTCTCGTACTGCTTTTTCCTTTAGCAAAATCTCCACCATGAAATCTTGCCATCTCGAAAGATTTATCCCAGTGGAAAGCTGCACAAACATATTCATTTCTGTGATGCACTTGTTTGGTTATGTTTCCTGCTACTTAACTTGACGAATGGTACCAATAAATGAGGAGGACTTTTTGCGTTTCCCTAGTTTAAATAGTGTTTTCAGTCTCTGATATTGTATTTGCTTAGGCAAATGTTTCATGTTATAAACCAATTACCTGCATGGGTGGCTGTATTGTGTACATTGGGATGTAATGGAATGTTGGTCTGCACATGATGTTTGTTCTGGAATGCATGTTAGTGAAGTGAATGGTTTACATGTATAATCTAACAGCTGTCATGGCAACATCTATCATTACAGGCCTCCAACCCAGCTAACAGTTTTATGTTGTAGAAATGTTTCCCTAATGTTTCCATTAAGTAACAAAAGCATTAAAAATGTTATTTTAAAAGTTTTAGTAACGTTTAAAACATCCATTTTTTTAGATGTTGTATTAACTTTATTGCTTGATTCAAATGTTTTAATTCTGTAACTTTTTTAAAATGTTCTACTCACAACTTAAGAGTAACATTTTTTATATGATATATAATGTTAAATAAAGTTCTACTAACATTACTGCAGGAACGTTTTTGAAATCTTTGAGAGAACTTTAAGGGAAAGTTTGCCAACATTCTGAGAATGTTCCCTGTTAGCTGGGAAGGCCTACATGTTGCATATCTACATTGCAGTTTCTTTGCATCTATATGCTCATGATCAAAAATCTACAAGCATTTATAACCATCTTAGTTTTACATGCTAGTTTCATTCTAAGCAGGTTATGATCAGAAAGACCTATAAGATGACTGATGATGTAGACAGCTGGACCAGTAAGAAAAGAAAAGAGGTGAGATCTTACTATTAAATACTGCTATTAGGCCTTGTTTCCTAGTATCTAAAAGTCATTTTTGCTGTTTTCTAAACTACAGAGAATGATTAGGCAAATTTGCAGCAAATGAATATTTAAAGTTGTAGTATTTTTAGTCTGTTTTATTAGTTTTATTATTATGAGAAGTCTTGAAAAGTGTAGGACTAATCGCCAAACTGACAACAAGTGAATTAATTCTTACATTAATAAGATAAAATTAAAAGTTAAAGTTGACTTTAAATTAAGAGCAAAATAATTTTAATGAAGAGAAAAGAGCCCTAATTATGTGCAGGACTATCACTAATTAATGCTTTCATTTGTATTTCTTCATACCACACAATCATCATAAAAAGCTTCTGCTCACAAAAAAGTTTTTGTGTATGTGTGTTTTTGTCTGAGCAGAATTCAGACTGTTAATATAGTTGGATTAAAAGAAGTACATAAAAAGCTCTATATAGTCTTTGATGTGATTTGTTGTTAGCACAGCGTGACTATACAACTATTCAATGTTAATTTGTTGATCTTACAACAGAAAACTCTTATTTTTTTTATATTTTTGACAGGAAAGGGATCTAGACCACAGGCTGAACTCGAACCCGCATCCCCCACACGAGCTCCACAGCTCCTGTTCTAAAGCACATGTGTTTACAGCTACGCCATGGTTCCAACATTGAATTGAGAGGTTGGCCTTCGGACTAGATGAATTTTGGTCAAACTAGTGAGTATGACTAAGCCAGCAGTCGGTGTGTAACATTAAATCTGCATTAGTGATTCTGTGCTCCATCCATCTAAAATATAAATGTTTCAGATGACAACCTCAGAGAGTGGCTCAGGATAAAACTGGCACCGTGGTCATGATGCCACCACCCCACATCCACAGCGCTTCTTCTCAGCAGGAGGTAGGAGGGAAGGTTCTCCTTAAGATGCCATATCAAAACGTGGGCGACAGCTTGTGTGGGAACAACATCATCATCAGCAGTGAACCATGTTTTTTTTCCCCAACACATGCCACATGCTGGGTTGGGGCTGCTTCTCTCTGCCAGTGAAAGCTCTCAGTACTTTGATCCTCCACTCCATCACTTAACCAGCTCTAGCTGGCTGTCAGGACACCTCCCCTGCCACCCCACCCTGTACACATTTCAGCCGTCCCACTCAGCTCAGCTTTTCTCACTCATCACTGCTGAATTGGAATCTTGGGTTTAACAAAAGCGTTTGCAAAACATATCGAAAATATTCTGGTGTGGATCTGATCTGATGAGAGATGAGATGTTTGCACAAACCCATAGGAAAGAGAACTCACATCTGGGGTATTAGCTGTTTCTCATAAGTATGGATTAATATTATGTTTCTCATTAAAATGGATATTTTAATGTTTTTGTTTCTTAATGGAAATGTTATGGAAACGTTCTTACAAGTTGGGAGAGTGCGTCTTAAATCAGGATTTCCACTAGTTAAGACGACAGTGGATTCAGGTGCTGATCCAGTAATTGTTATCTGTTGGAAGTACTTGTCTATGCCTCTTTATTTAATCACTGTGTTTATTTATGGGAAATCTAATCCTTTTGATTAGCCAATGAACAACAGTATTATTTAAAAGCATGCAGGGAAATTAATCAGATTGTGTTGAATCCCAGACTAAATACTAATCGCATGAAAGTAGCTAATGTTCTCCAGCTCAAGCATAATGCCATGCCACCAAGATTCCTACAATTATTAACGCAAAAATGTGTTGAAGTCACATTCGTTTAGACAAAACCACTTATAAATTGGCTTTGGATCTGTGTGACTCAAAGGTGTCACAACGTAATGGGCTTTTCCATTGGACCAAACCAAGCAACATTTACATAGGATGAACTCAAAGCTAATGCTGAGAATAAAATAATAGATGGGCACTTAAAAAAATATATACATATATTGCTCTCATGATATATGGCACTCGCCCTTGTTTTTCTCTCTTCTTCCCTTCACTCCAGCGATTCTTGTGCTCTGAGACCCATCTGCTGTTAAAAATCTATTTATCAATAACCATTTTCCTGGCACGAAGTCACTGGATCCTAATTCTTCCCTGAATCCTCTCGGCATCTCAGTGTGGAGAATCCTTTGACGTGCGCTGCATGAAATTCAAATGCGCCCATTACCTTTATTACGTGCTTCCCAAAGCTGAATTATAGAGTGGAAAAATGGCAGAGACCCAACTCACTGCATGGTAACATCAATAATCGGAAAACTGTTAAAAAACATTGGTGTAAAATGTTGGTGCATAATATTTTTGATTGCCTCGTTCCAATTTGTTTAAAAAGGGTGATTCAGACAAAAGCACCCAAATAACAGACCTTTGACTGAGCAGTTTCTGCATATTTATTCAACAAAGCGCTACCCAGAGATAAGGGACAGAGTCGTTGATAATCTGGGCGATTGAGACTCATCAGCCGGATACGAGCTGTGATCTTCCTGTATAATTCCACCGTGGTCTGGGTTGATGGTTCGAAGCTGCAATTAAGGCTAAAGTTATAAGCCCTGTAATTAGCGGTTTGCATTAGCGGTACGAGCAAGCAGGCAAATTGTGGGCGTGTTAATGGTCTCTTGTTGTTTCGCCAAGGTTATTGGCCCCAGCAAAATGTTTCAGCGCTACAGCGGTGAGGAGAAATCTGATTCGTGCTTTAGAATTGAATTGCGTTTTTTTAATGGCTGACAGTGGAGGTGGAAATTAACTGCAAAGAACAAGCTGAGAAAATGACTTTGAAATTCTCCAGCAGCACAAAAAAACTCTAATGAGGTGAAACAACATCAATTAATGCGAGAGGGAGGAGAGGGCGGGAGACGTGGGTAATGGGGGAGGGAGAAGACACGAAAATCAGGTACTGATAGGGCAACCAAAATTGATTTGACTCATTTCAGAAGAAGAGACTCCATGAAATAAAACATGCGTGTTTACTCCCTCCTGCTCGCCTAAGGAGGTCAGTTTCATATCTAAACAGCCTGAATCATTTATCCGCATTATACGACAAGCAACGCTGGGCTGCATTAGTCTCGAGCTCGACCTGCAAGAGGAACTTGCAAATCTCTGTTGTGTTCGATGAGAAAAGAAATTTGTTCCTTTTTGTTTAAGTGTTAATGCATGCTGACGTGCACGAACAAGCTGTGAAACATCAGCCGGTGCATAGTTAAATTTCCAAGCATAAGCCCTTGGATATGTTTGGAATAGGGATGTCAAAAGTACTAGTTTTGCTACCAAGGCCATATAAACATGTAAATGTAACAACATCGGCCTTTCTGTATATACCGTAGTACAGCACACGGTTAATTCGGTGCCTGTCTGACTCAAGGATGGTGATGAGAACTCAGGTTTTGCCATAATGCTTGTGAAAAATCTGATATGTGTCAGAGTATCTGTGAATTAGGCCATACAGTGCAGTCTAATACACCTGCTGCTGTCTGTGGAGTCATTAATATGAATTAAAACAGTGTTATCGATAAGAAAAAGAAAACAGTTCACTGCTTTTAATGTGATTCTTTTTTCTTCATAACTGTTTACTTGAATAATTATTTGGAGAAACAGTTTACTTAAGAAATACTGAAGGTGCTACATTCAATTGATTTCATTTAGTTTGTTAATATTTTTAATTACTTTTAGTTTTTAAATAAAACTGTGTTCAGTAGCGAGTTTGTTTGTGCTGTGAATTAAAAGCTGGTGCAGAGAATTGTGAAACTTCTCGTATTAGTGCTGACTGCTGAATTTTGGGATAGTGACAACTCTAGTTTAAAAGGAGCAATAATGGCTTCATGAATATCTAACTCTCTCTCTCTCTCTCTCTCTCTCTCTCTCTCTCTGTCAGTTTGCGGCACGACCAAGCTGAGCATCCTCTAAAGGCCTGATTGAATTTTTCATATTAAGCCTGACTGATCACAGCAAGTCTTTGCTCTTTTTGGAGATGTAGACGGAGAGAACAGACAGCTGGAAGCCCTCACTGCAGTCACAGCTGTAGCGCATGCACACAAACACGGACATGACCAGCGGTTCCTCTGAGCAGTTACACAATTCTGTTACACACTATCTATCCATCTATCTGTACATCAGTAGATCTGTCTATCTTTTCAACTGTATCTATCCATCCATTCATTCATCTACAGTATCTCATATGCATGGATGGATGGATGGATAGACACAGTTGGACTGATAGACAGATCTATTAATCTACACATACATACGTACACATACATACAAAGCCTACAAAACACATACATGCATGCATACATACAGTTTCCATTCTGCCTCATCATACACAGCCTCCATTATGAATGAGCCGAGCATGTTGGGAGGGTGCTTATGGAAATTTCAAAAAGGAAGACTGGAAGGAGAGAGAGGGAGAGCGAGAATAATTGTATGTGTGCTTGCACTAAAGCAGTGTGCTGAAGATCAACAGCCAGATGGAGACGCTTTGGTAATGTGTTCTTTATGTAGGGTGCGAGGAACTTCCTCGGTTTGGTGTACATGTGATGTTGAGTTTTCTAATCTGTGTTGTGTTTTCCAGCCCTGAGGGACATGCAGAATGGGGTCAGGTTTGCAGGGTTGGGTCAGGCTACCTACATGAATGTATAACAGCGGTCTGTGGGCACGATCCATCTAAGATGGAGAAGATGTGGTAGCACGTATGGGTTGCGTGATGGAGGCTGTGCGGTGAGCTCCACAAGAATCCCCTGTAGCAGTATGCGGTAGATCAAAGAGACTTCCGGGAGACTCTGTCCACAAGCTCGTACTCCTCTCGCCTCTCAATGTGTACTCAAACAGACAAGCCCTATGAAGAACAGACCTGGATTTGATGAAACTTTGCTCAATTATTGATCAGCCTGCACACTAGCGAGAGAAAGGAGGTAGGGGGGAGAGAGAGACATGGATAATAAGACAGAAGGTTTACAGAGTGCTGTTGTTGCTAACGTTCAGGAAACTATCCTGTGTATTACAGCAGCCAATGAGATCTCGATGTCAGAGTTCCTGTTTATCTTTAGGGTAACCTGTGATTGTTGGATTTAACATTATTGATGGAGTTCTCAGTGATCCATTTAAATATCAGCTTAACTGCACACTGTTGCTGTACACTATATACTTGGGCATCTAGTATTTATGTTATAGTCTCAAATTGCACATTAATGTTTTACTACATTAAAGCAATTTAGCTTTTGCAAATAAGGTACTGTAAAGAGACTTGAATGTGGATTGAATAGCTCTGAATATCTGGTCTTCAAATTCATATTAAATTTTTAGAGTTCATATTAGAGTTCATATTATTACGCCTGACTTTTGATTGGAAACATGTCTTGGCAAATCTGAGCAGTTTGTGACATTGTTGATTCTAGATAAGACGCATATAAGATTGCTGGGGTCTCTTTAAAAGTTCACCCAGAAATGACAAATTGTCATTTTCTTACCCATAATCCCATATGACTTCCTTTTTCTGTGGAACATTTGAAGATTGACACAGTTTGTTCCCTACAATTAAAGTAACTAGTTACGGCTGTCGTTCTGTCATGCTGTTCTGTCTGGTCATCTTTTGTGTTCACAGAAGAAAGTTAGTCATACAGGTTTGGAACCACATGAGTCGGTGACAAAGTTTCATTTTTTCTGCGCTATCCCTTTAAGCAAAAGTCCTCATTTGTTTGCTTATTTAATCTCATTGCTGTCTAGCAGAAACGTGTGAGATATTAAATAAATCTCATTTGTGTCATTTCCTTTCCTGTGGGGACTCAAAAGCGCATGGGTATAAATAGTTTTTGAATCCTTACTCGGTATAAGGTGAGTCATTAGTATAGATCTATTAAGGTAGAAGAAATTGTATACACGTCTCTCTATAAATATTCCACCGTAAAACCAGTGCACGTATCAATATGTGGCCTTGGACGAGGAAGTGACATAATCAGCCGATATCCTCTCATTATGCGTGTTGTTTTGAATTTATTTATGTATATTCCATTCCCAGAACAATGGAAGCAGAATGCCGTGTGAAATTAAAGGGCTCTTAACGAATCAATTAGCAGAATCTGCTTGCGATAGAGCCAATGGAAAGAAACGAGTGGGAGAGAGAGACAGAAAAGAGGAGGAGAGGACCGAGGGTAGGAATGATGATAAGAGAAAGAGGCCTCTCATTTTCTTTCTCATTGCCTCGCTCTAATTAGACAGGCAAGTGTGATCTGAATACTGACTGAGGAAAGGAAGAGAAAGTAGAAGCAATGGGGCCTGTTCACGGCCGCGGCCTCTGACTGCTGGAGGCCCTTAAGCTGAGAGGCCTGCTGTGTCTCAGCAACATACATTGCCATTGCAAAACCGATACAGGCAGACAAACAAAGAGCGCTTGGATGTGTGCCAGTTATATAATGAAATCCAATAAATGCGTTAAAAATTTATGATTGATTGCATGCTATTCCAAACACACTGTAGCCAGAGAATGCAGAAGTTTCCTACATGAAAAAAACAGAAAAAAGGTATTGGCAGGCAGAGAGAGGAAATAAAGAAATTGAAAGAGCACCGATGAACACAAGACCGAGGGCTAGATAAAAAAAGTAGAATATCTGACAGCTGCATATGGCAACATGGAGGAGAAAAGAGAGAGAAGGAGCAAGAAAATAAGAAAGTGGATTGAGGGAGTCGTGAGGAAAGGTGGTTATGAGGATATCACTTGACAAAACCCTGCTAAGCTGTTTATAAAATGCCGGAGTCTAAGTGGCTGATGTCTCAGTATGTGAGAAGATAATTTTGAAGAAGAGCAACTGTTGGCTAGCTGGGGGTCTCCTGTTTGCTTACCAATGGCATAAGCTTTTCGTGCGCCTTAATCACATACTCCACCGTACTCACTGTTACCCACCATGACGCCAGCTCCAATTTCAAAATCAAAACAACCAACCCAGAGGCAATGAAGAATGTTGGAATATTTTGATATGGAGCTATTAGGATGCTAATAGTTGGAGTTTTGCTATTACAGGTACACACTGATAGCAGTGACAAGCATGTAAAGTTTTATGACTGTAAAAGGTTTTACCTGTAGGGTTTTCTGTAGGTATTGTGGTGTGGTAAAGCGATGTCTGTCTTTGTGTTTTGAGCTTTTAAATGGGACAGGCTGAAGCATATCAGACGTATAAGACAAAAGAATGCATGTATGCTTGAAAGATATGAATATAATTCAGTGAATGTAGTTATTATGGCGTCTCCCTTTGATTCAACTTTATAGACATATTCATAGAACGTTTTACAACTTTGTTTTAGAATTATATTCATCAGTATATAGTGATGAATTTAGAGCATGTTCAGACTTGTGGCTTTGACTCAATTGTGCTTCTGGGCTTTGACAAGGACGTTGTCAAATTTTTATGATAAATTTTCACTTTTTTGTCATAAAAATATGCTAACTTTTATTCAGTTATCTGCAGAATAAATTCAGAGAAGTTTTGAATGACATGAGGGTATATAATGACAGATTGTATAATTGTTAGGTGCGCTGCCCCTTTAAGAGAAATGATCATTCTAAAAAAATGCTGAAGGCAGTATGAATCTGTTAGTTTTGAATCTGTTTTGAATCTGTTTTGATGTGTAAACAAAAGAATTTCTTGCTGTATTCTTTGCCTGACCGTATCCTGAGAGGTTGTTTTGTAGCTTTGAGCATAAGACTGCAGTCTGTATTAAAACATAAAATGTCTCACAAGCTCAAATGTTAGCAAAATAAGTGCCAGTCTTTTGTAGCCAGAGATGAAAGATTCATCAGGCACAGATGGAAGTAAAAAAACAAGTTCTAAACTAGAAATCTCAACATTTCATGATTTATTGAAATCAGAATTAAGATGAATGACTCCTCTCTCCCTTTCTCTCTCTCTCTCTCTCTCTCTCCCTATCTACCCTCCCTCTCTCTCTCCCTCTCTCTCTCTCTCAGTACCCAAGCACTGCACATGAAAGTCAGAGCCAGAGTTTACGTTTATTTCTTCTGAATGCAGCAATGACCCATTTTCCTCTGTGTACCTGTTCAATGCCACCACTTCAGTGAGAGAACTGATCAATTATTCACAACTGTCAGAACAGAAAAATGAAAAGGGGTTTCAAATGAGTCGTAATTACTCTATAATGTTTTTCCCCCTCTAATACTACAAGGGTGCTAATCTCTATGCAGCATTAAACACCTCCCTATGATGAAATTCAGTGCCATTAAGAATCACATCAAGTTAAAGTCAAGTGTATCGGTTATTTCTGAACCAAAATGATGCTGTGCCCTCTAATCTTTTGCTTGTTTGGTAAAGCAGAAAACTGGCTTCGTTGTTGCCTTATTGGCTTTCAGTGGCTTTAATTTGTTTAATAAGACATGTTCGAACTTCATGAACATATTTTCCGCTCAGCAAAGCTATTATATCGTAGGCTCACATATTGTTTGTTATTCCAGGCAGAAGAGTAGAGTTGGCAACAAATTCCCATGCTGGCCCATCTTTTAACAGATCACAAATTGAAATTCAATCAACCTCTCTCATTAGACAAAATTATAAACTACGTTTGAATTGTTCAGAGCCGTAGAATCACTTGGAAATTGTCTTAAAACTGTAGATGTCAGTGATGTAACCTTGAACTTCTGGCAAGAGAATGTGACATGCACAATGTTACACACCATAATGCGAATGTTTATGCGGTTATTAAAAAATGAATAAATAATAACCTGTCAACAGTATCCGATCTGTTTCAGACAGATCGGATCAACAACAATCTGTTTAGACAGATACTTTCTGTAGCATTAACCTGCACTTGTCTGTTTTATGCTTAACTTGTGAACCATATTCATTTGTTTGCTCTAAAAACCATGAACTTAAAACGTAAAACATTTACAATATAATGATATATTGTGGAAATCTGTTATAGTTTATGCATGGAGAGGTTGAAGGACCTGGTTAATTCAGGAGGGCATATTCATTGCTCAAAGTAGTTATATATAGTACTGCTATAACCGTAGCTCACTTGAATAGCCTCGATTTATGATTAAGCATTCTCATTAGATAATATTATATAGTATTAGGGAGACGATGATCCGTATCTATACATTACAATCCATAATGACGCTCAAGCTATATAAATGCTTACTTTCCACATTATAGACCTTATGGAAAACTCATCACGCTGGCATGCAACGATTACTGCGCTGGAAAATAATCCAACTGGTTCTGGTTCTCTTGATTAAATTTCCTTGCTACCGGCTGCCACAACAGGGTGCAAATGGCCCTGGATGGAATTAAAGATCAAAGGAGCGAGACCTCAATAATAGATCTCATCCATTTACAGCTACTGATCCCAATGTTAGTATTATAGCTGCAGTCGATACAATATGTGCCATATGACCCCAAACTCCAGTTTCCCTGCGCTCATACGACAACGCAAACAAAACAATGCGTGTTTATAAACTATAAAATAGTCTTAAAATGTCACCCGTTAGAAGATAAAGGTTTAATCTTGGTAGGTAACTGGGTATGTAAGCACAGGTATGAGAGTTTAGTCGTTAAATCAGATAAAAATGCAGTAAGAACCAACTATGTCAATTGAGTAGTGACCTTCTAATAAAGTAATAACTAGCGGAGCAGAGGGCATGATGGGTAATATGTGTATCTGATCAAATATGTTGTAACTGCAACCTTTGGCACTGGAGGGCACTGCAAGAGTCTTTGCAGTGGCATTTGTGTTGATTCAAGTGACCTTTGTTATAAATAACAATGCCTGCTGTGATCCAGGGAAGCCCACTGTTTATCGACGGCTCTTGGACAAGAGAGCAACATCCGTGAAAAAGGCCAAATTTATCTAATGAGCTTTTGCACTTCATAAGTGTGAACACTCAGCCCCCCGTCAACATAATGAGCGCGAGGGGTTGAGTCTTCTCATGACGCTGTCAAAAGAGCAAGAGAACAAACAATCGCTGAGCAAAATAAACAGAAAAATAATGATAAGTGTTGATCAGATGTTTCTTCACTGAATTCATTGTTGTGATTTATTGTAGCATAGCTGTTTATAAAGCATCTCCATATCCATTCATTGCTGAATGCAGTATGTTTGGAAAAAAATAATGTATGTATATTTGTGTGTGTGTGTGTGTGCATGTATATATGTATTATTTCAATCATTATACACATAAAAATGTAACTTTCACATATATCCTGTACTGTACGTCTTGCTATTAATAAAATATATAATTTTTTAAAGTAACATTATATACAGTATATTCCTTAATATATATAGTATACTATATCTTGGTTTGTATATATGTATATATAGTATGTATACTATATTATAATAGAATATTTACGTGTACATAAACTGTACATTGTATTGAATAGTTATTGGTGGCTATCTGTAAAAACAAACCTGAAGTATTTTGTAATGAGCAGAAATGGCAGCTTTGGATTGTGATGACAGAGCAGGAAGTTACAGTCAGGGGGAGGGGGGACGGGGGGCAGAGATTTGGCCAGGACGTGATGCATCATTGGGTTCATGTTCCCCTGGAGCTCTGGGGCTTTGGCTGCTCCCCTCATCTCTGCTGTGTGCGACAGCAGACCACACAGAGGTGTTTTATTGTAGTCCACTATTGTTTTAACTCATCCATCTGTTATCAATTAATTATCATCCATTTTGCTTTAGGACTGAGAGAAAATGAGATCTGGCTGCGCCTGAGAGCGAGCCCCAGGGAACGCCACAGTCAGGCAGTTTGGGACGTTTTGACTGGAAGGAACAGAATAAATGAAATAAGTGGAGTGTGTACATGCTGCCTGTTTGAAGAGGATCAAACAGAGCATCAAGACCAGCCAGACATGAACACAGAACTGCAGGTGTGTGTGTGTGTGTGTGTGTGTGTGTACAGGTCTGGCTATACTTTTGAGATCCAAACCTTTTAAATATCTTCACCAATAATGTGTCAAAAACCGTGTGGATATTTTATGTAGTCCTCCATCAGTATAAAGGCTCATAAATCATGTTTTGCTTTAAATGTAATCATGTCAGCAGATTTGTGAGAGGGTCTAGGGTTAGGTTTAGGGAATTGAAAATATAATTAGTCTGGTATGAAAACAATGGAAGTCTGTGAGATGTTCTGGCTAATATAGTGAATCAAGCTCTGTGTGTGTGTGTGTGTGTATGAGTGAGTGTTTGTGTGAATACAAAGCAGGCTTTTGGATTGCAAATGGTCTATCAACACACCGTACGCTTAGCACTCACCAATAAAGAGCACAGACCTCGGAGGGCACCAGGGGCTGATGGGAGGGCAATGGAGACTAACACACTATGCACCAACAGCCTGTGAGTCATATGCCAGACAGGGGAGACGGAGGAGGGAGGGAACCAAATGCAATGACAGCAAAGAAAAGCACAATTTGGGCAGAATGAGTTGGGTACTTGAGAAGCAGGGCCGGGTTAAATAACAGAGACTTTGATGAGATGGAGAGGTCCTTGCTCTTAGCTCTTTTCAGAGATGTTTACAGGCAGGCCGAAAACAAACTAAATTGCTGTACTCTGTTGGGTTTGGGGGTTTAGAAAGTTTTGCGCTGTCCTTGAAGACGCTAAACTTAGTGAACCCAGTTTAGCAAGAACAGGTTTAAATGTTTTAGTGTTTAAAAGTTAGCATTAAATGAAAATGGACATTCCTGGACTTATTGTACACAATTGGTTTGTGCACTGTAAAAATGGTCTTTAAAATATATAATTGTTATTCTAAAATTATCTTGTGTATATATATATTTAAGCTTACATATATACTTTTATGTGTGTGTGTGTGTGTGTGTGTGTGTTGGGTAATTATAAATAATTTATATTATATATATACATTATGATTTGCGGGCTGGAAAATTCATTTCATTTAATGTAACTAAGTAATGTAACTTGTAATGTAACTAAATATAACTTTGATGACATTGGAAAGCTCATGTATTTGTGATAGTGTACATTTAGAGGCGTGTGGGGACACAGGGACAGCTTGGGGACGTGATCTTGACCTTCTGCAGTCTTGTTCTCCTATATGACCACATCAAGTAACCAGGGCAGAAGCTAACAGTACCGTGAGTAATGTGCTATATCATCAAACTGCTCTGAATGCTACACAACAGTTAGTCAATGACCTGTGCTTAGCATGCTGACCTTGACATCTAACACACACATTCTGTGCAGACATAAACCCCACCGTGAAACTGCCACAGAAACATCTGTAGAGCAGAGATTGGAGTTTAGCAGCCGTAATAAACTGAGTGAGTTACTCAGTCATGCAGGTTCAGGCAGAAACAGAAAACACTGTGTATTTGAAGCTGTATACGCAGTGAAAGTAATGATGAAAATCCAGTTTGCTTGCATGAATTTATTTCTTTTGTGTTCAAAAGTTATTCTGTTGAAAGACATTATAATGCAGATAATTGAAGTGGAAGAATTTTTATTTCTTTCTGTTGAGATATTTTTCTTTATAACTTTTCCTTTCCCTTAATAACTTTTAAATGTTATAATCTTTTCTGCAGTGCAAAGCAAAAATAGGTCACCGGCCCTTTAAAACGCCAGCTTGGCAGCCAATCAGACGCCTCTGCCAGTCGGTTTAATTGGGAGTTCAACAAACGACTGAACGTGCAATCGGTTAGTGATAATACTAATACGGCTAACTGTTATCTTTTTAACCAATCAGTTACATCCAAATGTTACATCACCTAATTAATATTCATGAACAAGGCAGATAAGGTTTATAATGTCAGATTATTCCCATGAACATGCAAAACTGAGGTAAAACTCGTGTAAAACTAGTAAATTGTTTAAAACTAGTAAAACTGAAACATAATCGTTAGTGAAGTGATCATGAGGACAAGCATTAAGTTTGGCTAAATAAAAAGACGCATTAAATCCACCTCTGAGCTAAATGTCATTATTTTTACACAAGCCCAGGCACTTTGGGTGTATTGCACCGCTTTGGATTTGGGGTCTAAAATAGCACAGTGGATCCAAATGTTCTGTCACTTTTTTATTTCATGTCGTCCTTCTCCAAAAGTGCCTGGAGGATGAGGGAGCAGGTACATGGAAAAAGTATTTAAGCATGACAGCGGACTGGGAATTGCTTGAAGCTGCAAAAAATACTGCACTCAGAAACCTGTGTGTGTGTGTCTTCAGTGACCTGAGATGAATCCATAAATATATTTAACTGTGTTTAAAATGAAGGCACATTTGCATTTAGACGCTGCACCTCCTGAAAGAAACGTTGTGTGACTTTTTATGCAAACTTATTATCCCCTAATTACAGGGCTGCAGTGTGCCACCAGAAGTAACTGGCTGTGAATGGTACAAAAATTGTGGGGAGTTGTACGCGGTGAGCTTGCGTAGCACTGCACGGCTGAATTAGGTGCTAATGCCATGGTCAAATAGCCAGCCAGCCAAGTGTGCACCTTCTAGAAGATTGTGTAATTCTCACAGCTGTGTGTGTGCTGGCTTTTTACCAATTCTGACTCCAAGACCATAAACTGCAGCTTCATTCACCAAATGTGAGTCTCTTTCTCATGCCCTCAGTATTTTGCTCCATCATCCCATTTTGGCCCAATGTGTGACCAGCGGATGAAATTTCAAATGGACAATTCAAACTTTCACTGCCCCTCTGTGATTGCCTTTCTGATACACCTCTTTTTCAATTCAGCTCTCTGTCAACTGTTTGCTGGTCGCTGATTTTCCCGCTCTCTAGTTTTCCCGCCCTAACCACTGTATCTAATGGAAAGCGCTATAAGTTCTCCTGGTCTGTATCTCCTGCAGATTGTTTCACTCTCTTGTAAGTGCAATTAAAACAGACATCACCTGTTACCCTTACTTCGTACCTTGTACTGTCTATCTAGCATCCCTATTCCATTACAATCATCTGTCAGCTCCAGCCTCTTTCCGTGAACACCACTGGGCCTCCTCGGTTCAAGGAAAAGGATGTTGTAACGGCCTTCTAGGAAACTTCCGAGGCCCCTCTTGCCTTGGCCATCACACAACAAGTCCATTAAAGGCCAGGGATGATGGGAGAACAGATCTCTCCTCCGGATGAACCTGTTTCCCTGGGGCTTCCTTAAAAGAACTTTATACTCCGAGAGCCTTCACACACCGCTGAGCTGGTTGTCCGAGCGTACGTGTGTGTGGGAGACTTTATGATCATTACATAGAGCATGGCATGTGGGAACCCTTTCAGGTGCGCTATCACAGTTAGCAGGGAATACTGTTCCATTTATCTCACTTAGGCAGGCGTGTGATGCAGGTCCGGCTGTGGGGGCTGGGTGCCATCTACGCTATCAAAACCTCCGTCGCGCACGAGACCGTACGAGGTCTGCAGAGGTCAGAGAGATTCCTGGCTAGAAGTTTCTGGAACATACTCTGAGCTTGTGCCGGACACCTATTAGCCCTTTTCACTGATGCATGGGTATGCAGTCTTGTGTTTAATATAGAAGTGAATATGAAGTAAAGCCTCTGGTCTGAGGGTAGGAGGGCTGGATTTAGTCCAGCGTTAAAAGTGATGGGAGACTCTTAGCCTCGCTAATGCTTGCTCCCTTTAGAAGACTTTCACAGCCATAATGCAGCCTTCAATTAGTCTGCAGCCTGAAGACTAGATTGTACACGGTGCAGGGAAGGTCCTTGAAGGTTTACGGAGTTAAAGTAGCATCATTTTGAAGAGTCCATGACTCATGCTGGACAAAACATAGTACAGTTTTCAGGAAGCTTTGCATTTGTATCAGTTTAAGAGTTGGCATGGGGAGTCAAAGGGTCTTTTTAATGCATTTCCTGTATCAGCTTACATTATAACACAAATTCAATATACTGTATATACAAATTAGGGCTGTCCATCGAAGCTACATTTTAATGGAATTCATTACAAAATATGTTGATTTATTAATAGCAAAAAATTACAAATTAATATTTGGTGATATCTGCTTAGAATTAAAAAAATGAAGTTTTTTTTTCATGTGTAAGAGGGTTTTGCATTCAATATATTGTTGTATGTTTTTTTTTTTCATTGTATCATTGCCAACCACTATTTTCAATGGCCTGCGGTGGACAGAAATCCACTTTGTAATTACGTTTTCCAATCTAAGTTAGACCTTAGACACTATGTGCCTTATTGTTTTAATGTTAGGAGGATGTATTTAGCTTTTTTGTAGCCTCACGCATTTTTAAAAATACTTTTTTCCTGTTTGGAGTGACTCTAAGTGTATAATGAATGTGTTTTTATAGTAAAGCAAACTGTACTTCACTGATAGTCCAGCAGTCAGTAGAACAACAGTCACTGAAAACAGACTATGCATGTTACTATTCTAAGCAAGCGTGTGTGTGTGTGTGTGCGTGTGTGTGTGTGTGTGTGTGTCAGTATTAAGGAGCTCTTCTCCCCTGTGCTCTTCTGCTGGCTCTGCAGCTGTCTGCTGCTGGAGTCCTCATTACCTCCCTTTATTATCAGCAAGATTGAACCTCCAAATCCGTTCTCCAGATAACTCAGGAAACAAATAAAGAGAGAAGCACAATACAGCTCTCAGCCGCCGAGCGTTACACAGGTGGCATGCCACGCTTTATCGGTGCCCGAATCTGTCTGTGTCCTCATGGCTTTAGCCACTGTTGTCTCTCTCTCTTTCTCTGTTTCTGTGTCTTTCTCTCTTTCCCTGTTTCTGTCTCTCTCTCTTTCCCAGCGTAATTTCTTCCGCACTTATCTCCTGCTTTCAGGCGGGCGGAGGCGACAGGGTGTCACAACACATATGGTTCTTCCTACCCACTTACCCATCTCCATATCTCCCTATCTCTGTTTTATAGACAGTGTACCGGCTAACATACACATCAGTCAGCTGAGAATGTATGACGGTGCAGATTGCAAATGATCTACTTTATGTCATTTTTGCATCTGTTATTGTTTGTCAACGAGTAATTTTGAACTGTATTTATCTGTGGTAGGCTGAGTCAGGCATGTTAGTCCTTGTTTAGGGCTATAAAATTCCACTAGTAAAAAGTAAAAATAATTTGAACTCAAATTTAGAGAGTCAGCCGTCAGGACAAGTGGCTGGGCTGGGATGTTCATGTTGTTGTGTTGCTGGTAAAACAGGCCTAGACCGGGACAGTGACAGCCCCCCTTTGAGACAAGAGTCATGTTTCAAGCTGAAATACAAACACTGTCCTCCTAATGGGCAAAGACACAAATTCACATGTATCCCAAATGCACTGAACAGACTGTTCACACGAAGCACGTCTAGAACAGACTGTGTAAATGAAGCACCTCTAGAACAGGCTGTTCACACGAAGCACGTCTAGAACAGACTGTGTAAATAAAGCACCTCTAGAACAGACTGTGTAAATGAAGCACCTCTAGAACAGGCTGTTCACATGAAGCACGTCTAGAACAGGCTGTTCATACGAAGCACCTCTAGAACAGACTGTTCACACGAAGCACCTCTAGAACAGACTGTGTAAATGAAGCACCTCTAGAACAGGCTGTTCACACGAAGCACCTCTAGAACAGGCTGTTCACACGAAGCACCTCTAGAACAGGCTGTTCACACTAAGCACCTCTAGAACAGGCTGTTCACACGAAGCACCTCTAGAACAGGCTGTTCACACGAAGCACCTCTAGAACAGGCTGTTCACACGAAGCACCTCTAGAACAGGCTGTTCACATAAAGCACTTCTTTTGATGCACACCAATGTCCTCATTTGCTGACAATATTTCATCTCTCCCTCTCCTGTGAGGATATATTTGGCATGCACAGAGGTTGGTAATGAGCACATCTGGATCCATGTTACATTTTCTACTCATTATGAGTACCGCGCTACATGTCACACACTCTTACCGCACAAGAAGGGTGTTATGTATTTCCTTTATTGTTCGGGATTGCTGGGTATTGTGTTGGTTGTAATTGTTTTAGCAGTATTTTCATCTCACTTTGCATCTCTTGCAATGCATCAATTGTTTGTGTTTTGAGAATATAGTTATAGAAATTATATTTTAATAATTTTTAACCTAACATTTTTTAAATAAATGGCAAATTTTGAATGATTTTATTTAAAAATGAAGACAACTTGATGACCAAATAAATAACAGAATAAAAATATTGAGATGTTTAATTTTAGAAAATATAATTGTGCAAAATAATTGTGCAAAATAATTGTGAATATATATTGGCCAGTGTTTTTGATAGCCACGGTAGTAAACAGCCGCCATCAAATCATACAGTGTTACTTGATTTAATGACTCAAATGTACCGTTTCCAAATAACACATTGAGAAAAGTGACCTCCGGGCCGGGGGAATGGCATTGAACCCTGATTCGGATCAAGCAATTGAACCAAGTGTGAAAACAGCCTTAGAGCTGCAAATTCACTCTGCTTTAGGGTCAATGATAAATGCTGCTTTGAATAAAAACTGATTAATCACAGTCACTTCCCACCTGCTTTTGCCATGCTTGACATTTCAGAGTGTGCAACCCTCCACCGCATTCATTCATGATGAATGGCAATTAAAAATACTCAGTGGCATATTGGTTTTTACTCTGCTTTTATCTCACCATAATCACACTGTCATAATGCAAATTATGCAAAACATTATAGCAATTACAGTTTACTCTGCTAAGTTTCTTTTTCCACTTTTAAAATAAAAGGCGGACGTCTTTTAAAGCAACGCCGGTGTTTTCAAGTTGATTTGAACGATGGGCCGCTACTGAATGCTAAAACATCAGACCATTAGTGAGTACTAAAGCACTAAACCACTGGTGACCATTAAAACTCCAGACCTGTGATGAGTACTAAAACGCTAGTACATTAGACTACTGCTGAGCAATAAAACATCAGACCTCTGGTAGGTACTAAAATATTAGAGCGTTAATGAACTCTCAAACATTAGACCTCTAGTAGACACTAAAACATTAAACCACTAGTGTGTACTTGTAACATTAAACGCTTTTGAGCAGTAATGCAAGCACCCACTTTAAAGAAACTGACCACTGATGGGTGTTACTGGTTGTAGCAGCTGTGCGGGGCATCTGTGTTTGTCTTGTTTTGTTTGTGTGCTTTTTTTGTCATCATCTTTTTATTTCCCTAATGGAAGTATGAAATGTGGATTTTGAGAGAATGTTTGGTACAAGTCTGTACAAAGTGGATAGCTATACTGTAATATTTTTGTGCCATGATACATGTCGATATAATTTAATTTAATTCAATTTATTTCTATTCTTTCTCACAAACATACATACCCATGCAAGTCTGTTAAAGGCAGTGTGAAAGTCATTTTTCTAAATAGTATTTTCCCAGAAACATTTTTTGTTATGTTGGTTATGTTGTTAAGTCTCCTCACATCCCAACAGCAATTACTAGTTAAAGTGATCTAAATATATCATATAAATATATATAAATATAAACCTGTTGTGAAAGGCACAGGAATAAAATGTTCGTCCAATCAATGCTTTCGGTCCAAATGCAATTATAGGACATTAAAAAGGGAGGGTGGGATCTTTCAAACCAACTTGCTAATGCTAGCCTCTCCAAAACTGCCTACCCTTCCTTTAAGGTTTTTGAACTCCCCTTTGAACAGAGGTTTTGACTTTGAGAAAACATTTACATCTTGCTCATTTGAGCAGGAGAAAACCGGCCTAAAATGGAAGGTGAATGTGTGTAGAAGTACTCTGATGACATGCATCTTGGGATTATATGGACGAGCTGTCCTTGAGCTCTGATGAATATTTATTTGTGGGGCATGTATGTGTTGTAGGACACAGGTTCTCACTTTGACAGCATGCAGGGCATTACTGTGTGCTTTGATATGTCTATATTTATTACACGTCTCTCTGGAACACTTATTTCTGATTGGTCGGTTGTGGCAATTGTGACAGCATTCAAATAAAATGTTTTTGTATAATGGCTGCTACGTTGTATAACTGATTGTTGTCCCAGGGCAACCTGTATAGCTGTATAGCATTGTTAGTTTCATGGCTGTCTCATAATAGTAATATTTGATTTTATGAGTTTATTTATTTACTTGGTAGATATCTTAGTCCTAAACACTCCTTGGTGACACTATGTAATCAAAATAATCACATTTTTATATGATAATGACCATCTGATTGTATTTTATCCTTTAATGCATCTGTGAACGACTCTTGTTTGTACTTGTTTACAGAATAACTTCCTGTGTCTCTGTACTGTAGGTCATGTTTATGTATGACCGTTGTGTGTGTCTCATGAAGCTCTCTGCTTATGTCCTAATCAGTCTATGGCAGGGTGACAGAGTGCTTAGCATAATGGTCATAGCATAGACCAGCACGTGACTCTACACACCATGCAGGTGAGATGGGATGGGAGGTGCATTGGGGGACGAAGGGAGACATTGAGGGGACAGACAGCCACCGAGCAGCTGTTAGGCTCTGTCAAGCTGCAGCCAGTTATTTATTGCAGGCTTGGCTGCGAGCTCAGCATGGTGTCTGCAAACTGGGTCAAGCTCTCTCTCTTTCTGTCTCTCTCTCTCTCTCTTCTGCCACACCTCTTTCTCTCTTAGTCTCTTTTGCATACAGCCTCTATATCGCTCCTTGTTTGCCTGTTGCTTGTAATCAATGTGCGTGTGTGTGTTCACCTGTTGCTAATAATCAGTGTTTGTGTGTATGTGTTTGTTTGTTTACCTAGTATATAAATGTCCCCGTAAGTATAGCAATACCAGTAAATTTTGACCTTGTGGGAACATTGTTTTAGTCGCCATAAGGAAACAAGCTTAAAAATTGTACAGAATGATCTATTTTGAAACTCTGAAAAAGCAGGAGGTTTAGGGGTACGTATAGTGCAGGGGGATAAAATATATAGTTTGTACAGTATTAAACTATTATGTCTATGGAATTTTTTGGTCTCCTTTTCTTTATCATTGACAAAACAGAAACAAAATGGTCAGTCATTTCACAGATGAACACTGATATAGCTCTTTCACTCAAACCTACAAAGAGGTTGCAACCTCACTGATAAACAGCAGGATCGCCCGACTGCAGCCCCGGCACCCCGTGTGCTTCATTAGCAGCCATTCGCTGAGATTCAAGAATCACATTTAGCATAATAAACGTGCTGGGCCTCCCTAGAGTCCACATACATTCTCACACACAGACGGGCCCTTGCTGAGAACTCTCACTCACAGCTCACTGTCTTTCTTCAGGCTCCCTGGATGGCACTCAAAGCGACAGATCGCAAAAGAGGAATGCGGCGCAACGGCGAATGCGGCAAGAGAGCATCAAGGTGCATTTTGTCCTTAAACCTAAGCGAGCACTTGCTTAGAGATCTATGATTTCTTGAGCTTACTAGTCTGCTGACTCCAGCTCTGACTCTAAATGAGGCAGCACAATCCTTCTTAAACTCGTGACTCTAATCACAGTCCCATGGACCCTTTTTCCTCCTCCTTGCCATCCCATATATGCCTTCAGGTTGCCTGGATACATTGCAGCCTTACTTTATGCTCTGAGAGATTTTGGCCTCCAGGTTATTCAGCTTGATATAACCTCCAGCTTGGTATAACCTTTAAGAAGAAGGTGTTAGAAGGTTAGCTGCTTTGCCAACTTCCTCCAGACTTTGCCAGAATTTGACCGCCCCCATCCTTTCAATAGCA